>JAVJIF010002706.1:0-147797 GCA_038442645.1 Agave tequilana | reverse complement strand
CTTTTTCTTAAATATTCATACCCTAAAGGGGTAATGGGAAATGGTATGCATGCTAGATACCTTATTTAATTCATGCTTATTAAGTGTGTATGTATATAAGATGAATACATAGGTATGTATACACCCATGTATATAGATAAAGAAATACCCCACATGTGTTTGACTTACCACCACCTCTCTCACCATACTTGTACCTCATGGAGAGGGGGGGAGGCATGGAGCTTGTCATAGGGCATGGTGTAGGGTAGAGTGATGGGTTGTATAGGGGACACTTGGCACATTTTTGTGGGAAGTTAGAGGCTATAAATAGGGGAGGGGTGAAGAAACTTACCTCATTTGATCAACTCTCTCTTCACAAACTCTCTCCCTCTCTTCTCTTTTCTGCAGCAGCAGCAGCAGCAAAAAAAAAACAACAGCAGCAGCAACAAAAGGCAGCAGCAGCAGCAGCTAAAGGCAGCAGCAAAAGCAGCACCCAAACAGCACTATTTCTTCCACTTTCCTTTCTTAAAAAATACTCCTTTACCACCTCAATTCCCCACTTGATTTTCTTCAGTCCACATACAAGGAAAGTTCTATATTCCTCCAAGAAACCGTTAGAACGAGTCAAGGGGAGTGTCATTGGTCGAACGTAAGAAAACACTCCTAGGACTATACCCTCTCGTATCATTTTCGTTAATCATGAACTAATATTGACGTTATGACTTGTAGACTCCGTTGTAGCGGGATATCAACTTGAGGAAGAGCATACCACTTCAAAGGGTGAGTAGAACATATGGATCCTAATGACATGATAAGTATAATAAAGTAGGAAATGAAATAAAACGTAAGAGATAAACAAGGTACTTGACACTATGTATATTTTTGGGATCATGCATATTTTGTGATATCAAGAAAGGTTAGCTACCTCATAAAGACTCATGTGTTTACAATTCCACAAGTACTTACTCATTCTTGTCCATGAATCCATGATATAGTTATATGTTAAAATAAAGACTATAAAGCTCGCATGTTTTGCCACCTTATATGTCTTTGCATATTGATATTATATGATGATATGATTGTTGTACTCGGAGGAAGGGACCGGGTTGAACCGGAGGTGTAGAAGGGGAAATTATACGATAATGTGTTGGAGGAAGGGACCGGGTTGAACCGGAGGCGGTTGAAGGGGAAAATCTATTGTGTGAAATGATTATAGGAGGAAGGGACCGGGTTGAACCGGAGGAGGCCGAAGGGGAGCCCAGTGTGTGTTTAATAAGTATATGGATATTGCTAAGATAGAAATCCTATGATATACTCATACATATATAAATCCTTAACGTTGAATCTGGAATAACTTTGTATACAGACAAATTTTATGAAGGTTAGTCGACTAAGTCCCTGGGATAAGTCGACTATAGGAGTGATACATAGGCAGATAAACTGCTGGAAAGCATGGTTAGTCGACTACAGACAGACTGTAGTCGACTAACTTCAGATACAGAGAGCAAACAGAGAGTTAACAACCTGTTTTGGACATAATTAGTCGACTACAGTCGACTTACAAGTCGACTAATACATTGTGTAGTCGACTACACCAGGAAGGGTAGTCGACTATAGGTGACATACAGAGAGTAACACAACTTTTTGACCCACAACTAGTCGACTATAGGAGACCTTCAAGTCGACTAGTACTTGAGTAAGTCGACTATACCAGGAAGGGTAGTCGACTACATAAGTCCCTGGCAGCCAACAGAGAAGCAGATACGGGTGGAGTGAAGTCAGTCGACTATAGCTTTAGAATTAGTCGACTTGCAGGTAATCTTAGTCGACTATAGGGTGGCCTAGTCGACTAGGATAGCCTTGTTACTGTGTTCTGATTGGGTTCTTAGCTAATAACAAAATCTTATAAAAACAGTATAATGACACACTTGTCAACCGGATAATTTAGCCATGTAGACCTACTTGATAGGCATACTTAAATATTGTTCTACTCACTGAGCCGTCAAGCTCACTCTATTCTAATTCCACCTTCAGGTTTGGACAAGGGCAAAGGACCCGCTTAAGGGCAATTGTGCGGGACAAGCGCCACCGGAGCCATTGTATTAAAAGTTACTTTTGATATGTATATGATTTTGTATAAACATGCGCACTTTTAGTTGGATGTTGTCTTTGACTTGTAAATCTTAAAGGCCTGGTGTTGGACTCATAACTTTATATATATACATACCTTGGTATGATAATTGTAGACTGCGTTTCTTACGGATTATCGAACCATATGTGTTGGCATGATAAGTCATGATTAGATCATACATGTTATCTTAGTGGAATTTCTGATGTATAATGTAGAGTTTTCTGATGATTAAAATGGAAGTATTATACCATGATGGGTCCACGCTTGGATTGTACGAGAAAATTGTGGTTAGATGGAAAATTTTAACTGGGACCGTTACAGTTGGTATCAGAGCCAAGGGTTTATAAGTAGAAGGAGTAAGAGATGATGAAGTGATAGGCTACACATGTGATCATCGTTAGGTAGCGAGTTTATGTGATGAATTAATTATGAATCAAGCGATGATAGAGTATTTTCCTCGTATAAGAATAGGAGCGCCTGCACAGACTAAGTCGGGTGAATTGACTAAGGATGCGGGATTGCGGTAACAACTCCTAGTGATATGGGACATTGAGTCGAGGAAATACATTAAATTATCTATTGAATCTAAAGACTTATGAGTAGACTAAGGATAAGTATAGTTGCTAGCGTGTCTATATATACTGCTTCTTGATTATAGCCATATGTTGAGACTATTGTATGGGCTTGAGATTGATACGACCTTTTTGTTTACGTGTAGATGGGGGACTCCGACGTATATTGGCCAGTATCTAGCTCCGATAGCTCGAGTGAGAGCTGGGTGGCGGATTCCATGGATTGGGGGTACGAGTCGGACGAGACTGACCCAGCGGAAATGATTGTACCCCTAAACTGTGTAGATTATGAGGAGGTTGAGTCTCAGGCATCTAATGAGCCTGAACCAACCAATGTTGACACAGAGAGCTTTGTGGGAGATTCACTTGAGATAGCAGTGACGGAGCACTCTAGCACAATAAAAGAAGAAACCCGAAGAGGATTTACATATGGAGGCGTCTTTTGGAACGAAACGTGGGAAGATGATATGGACCTTTATGATGATCTAGACGACTGGTGCTGCGCCGGGGACGAATCACTGGGAGAAGACCCCGAGGAAGATATGGATGATAGCGATGAGAGCAGCAGCACTAGCGGAGACTCAAGTGGGGATACTCTACCCTATGAAGGGTGAACCTTGGAGTCGACACCTTTTGATGTATATATATGTACAGGCCTAATATGTTAGATAATGGATATCCTTAGAGTTGTTGTATGTACCCGGGCATATCTCAAATGAATGCACATGGGTTAGTCCGGATATCCAAGTAGGAAGGCATGTCAGTATGATATCTTTGTATCCATTTTGGGATGTACCTATATATATATATATATATATATATATATATATATATATATATATATATAACAAGTTGCTTATTTGCAAAAGTGATGTTATTAACATGATTACATGAGATTAAAGTTTTATCCCAATTTATTTCTAATTGTGTAGTATGTTGATTAGACGCCCTTATTTCAATAGGAGGAACGCATGGATCTTAACCAGCTACCACCTAATGAGTCCCTGTCGCTCGATACGACACACTACAGTGAGATGGGGAGCGCGCACCCCGTAGACAATAATGAAGACTCTGAAGTTCGAATAGGAGGGAACGAGGAAACTCCAGGGGTGATGCCGGAGTGGCTCGCACAATTAATGACTAAAGCGAGTAATAACAACTCCCACCGAGCACTGGAGCAGTTTCAGAAGATGAAACCGCCCGTATTTGAAGGGGAGGCGGACCCCTTACAAGCCGAAGCATGGCTTCTCCAAATAGAGAAGATTCTGGACGTTATGAACTGCACTGATGATCAAAGAGTCTCCTTCTCTTCTTTTATGTTCCAAAAGGAAGCGGAACATTGGTGGAGGGCAGTGAAGCATAGTATGAAGAATGCAAGGGAATCAATCACTTGGGAATTCTTGGTGAACAAATTCACTGAGAAATACATCCCGGAGACGGCCAGAGATAAGATGGCGACAGAATTCTTGGAACTACGTCAAGGTTCTATGAATGTGTCCCAGTATGATCAGAAATTCACTCAGTTATCCAGGTATGCTGATGCCTTGGTAAGGAGTGAAGCAGAAAGGACGAAGAGGTTCGTAAAGGGCCTAAGATCAGAGATTCGTGGCCGACTGATTCCGTTACAACTGAGGAATTATCTCCAGGCAGTAGAAAGAGCTTTGGAGGTAGAAATGGACATGCAGGAAGGTCAGGAAGACTGGGTGGAAGAAATTCCCAACTCTAAGCGCCCCCGATATCAAGGACCCCCAATGAGGATGGCATCAGGATCCATCAGTAGCAAGGGGTCAGGGTTTAATACCACTTTTCATAGAGGAGGAGGGGCCAGAGGCGGGAGAACATGGTTGAGAAACAGAGACACTCCCTCGAAGACACAAGCTACCTCTGCATCCCATCCCAGAATCTCGGAGGCTCCCTGGTGTCAGAGGTGCAGAGTAAACCATTTTGAAAACTGCCTCCTAGATAGATCTTGTTTTAATTGTGGAGGGGTGGGACATCTAAGGAAAAATTGTCCGACAAGGCGCGGAAGCCAAGGGCAGAGTAGGGGAAGTGGGAGGCCAACTATGAGGACGAATCCTCCCAGAGGACAAGCCAGTAACTTCATGCCGCCCAGTAATGCCCCACGTCCTGCTGCAACTCAGTCATCGGTCCAGCAACCACGGGTGCAAGGCAGAACATTCGCATTAACCCACCGGGAAGCAATGGCCTCAAATGCAGTGGTGGAAGGTATGATCTCCATATCAGGACATATTGCCCATGCATTGTTTGACCCTGGAGCTACTCATTCATTCGTATCTAGTGCTTTTGCTTATAAACTAAATCAAATATCGAAACCCCTAGGATTTCAGTTGGTTGTGTCCACACCTATAGGGGAAAATTTGATAGCTAGCACTAGATATGCGAATTGTGAAGTGATAATTGGAGAAATGAAAACATCTATTGATTTGATTAAGCTAGGCGAAATGGAGTTCGATGCCATACTAGGAATGGACTGGTTGTCTGCCTGTAGTGCTCAAGTGGATTATAATAAGAAGAGGATTATCTTTAAAATGAAAGGGACTCCGGAGTTTATTTTTGAAGAGAAAAAGTTAGTTATGATATACCTCACATATCAGCCATCAAAGCCACCAAGTTAATGAAGCAAGGGTGCCAAGGATTTCTGGCTTCAGTATTGGATACCACCAGGACTGATATAAAAATTGAGACTATTCCAGTTGTGAATGAGTTCCCTGATGTGTTTTCGGAAGATTTACCAGGCCTGCCCCCAGATCGGGAAGTAGAATTTACAATAGATATAATACCCGATACTGTCCCCAATTTCTAAGGCACCATATCGAATGGCCCCTGCAGAAATGAAAGAACTTAAAACTCAATTACAGGACTTATTAGACAAAGGTTTCATTCGGCCAAGTGTATCTCCCTGGGGAGCACCAGTACTATTTGTAAAGAAGAAGGATGGAAGTATGAGGCTATGTGTTGACTATCGGGAATTGAATAAGGCAACTATCAAGAATAGGTACCCTCTTCCTCGAATCGATGACTTATTTGATCAATTACAAGGGTCTTGTGTATTTTCTAAGATAGACCTTAGATCGGGGTATCATCAGTTGAAGGTCAAACCTGAAGATGTGTCCAAATCGGCCTTCCGGACAAGATATGGACACTTTGAATTTCTAGTCATGCCTTTTGGACTCACTAATGCCCCGGCAGCATTTATGGACTTAATGAATCGGATATTCCAACCATATCTAGACCAGTTTGTAGTAGTATTCATTGATGATATTTTGGTCTATTCAAAGAATACAGAGGACCACGAGAGACATCTTAAAATTGTCCTTCAAATCTTGAGAGAAAAGCAACTCTATGCAAAATTGAAGAAATGTGAATTTTGGCTAGAGCAAGTAGGATTTCTTGGCCATATCATATCCAAGGAAGGAATATCAGTAGACCCGGTAAAAATCGAAGCAATCCGAGACTGGCCTAGACCCACTAATGTTACTGAAGTTCGAAATTTCTTGGGATTAGCTGGATACTACAGAAGATTTGTGGAAGGATTCTCTCTAATTGTGGCACCAATGACCCAACTAACTAGAAAGAATAAGAAGTTTGCATGGGGAGAAGAACAAGATAGAAGCTTCCTGGAAGTTAAAGCTAAGCTGACATCTGCTCCTGTCTTAATTGTACCCTCGGGGACGGAAGGATTTGTCATTTTTAGTGATGCATCAAAACTGGGATTGGGATGTGTGTTAATGCAACATGGAAAGGTTATTGCCTATGCATCCCGACAATTGAAGACCCATGAAAGAAATTACCCCACTCATGACTTAGAATTAGCCGCTGTGATCTTTGCTTTAAAGATCTGGCGACATTACTTGTATGGAGTGTCTTGTGAAGTTTTTACTGATCATAAGAGCTTAAAATACATCTTCACACAAAAAGAACTGAATATGAGACAGAGGAGGTGGTTAGAACTAATGAAGGACTATGATATTACTATTCAATACCACCCTGGAAAGGCCAATGTGATGGCTGATGCCTTGAGCCGAAAATCAGGGGGAATCCTGGCCACTTTGATAACTCGTCAAGCAAGAATATTAAGGGACCTAGAAGAAATGCAAATAGAATTGCGAGTCATTGATCCTTCTAATTCTAAGTATCAATTGAATCAAGTAAGTATTCAATTTAATCTATACGACAAGATCAAAGGGCCCAACAAGGAGATGCTCAAATAAAGAAGATTATAAAGAAAGTACAAGAAGGAGAACTCAAAGAGTTTCAAATAGAAGATGATGTACTGCGATTTGGACGCAGATTATGTGTACCTGATGTAGCAGAGATCAGAGAAGAAATAATGAAGGAGGCTCATAGTACACCGTATACAGCTCATCCTGGGAGCACAAAAATGTATCAAGATCTGCGTCATAACTTCTGGTGGGAAGGAATGAAGGTAGATATTTCTAATTTTGTTCACAAATGTTTAGTCTGTCAACAAGTAAAGGCAGAACATAAGAAGCCCCCAGGTTTGTTGGTGCCTTTATCTATTCCTGAATGGAAGTGGTGTCAAATTGCTATGGACTTTGTCACTGGACTCCCTCGGACGTCCCAAGGACTGGATACAGTATGGGTAGTAGTGGACAGACTTACTAAATCTGCCCACTTCCTGCCTATCCGGATCAATTATTCAATGAAAAGACTGGCTCAGGTATATATCCGGGAGATAGTTAAATTGCATGGAGTACCTGAATCCATTGTATCAGATCGGGATCCTAGATTTCAATCTAGATTTTGGAAGAGCCTGTCCAAAGCTATGGGCACTAAATTGCAACTCAGTACAGCAGCCCACCCCCAAACAGATGGACAGTCAGAAAGAACCATTCAAATATTGGAAGACATATTGAGAACTTGTGTATTAGATTTTGGGGGAAGCTGGGACAACTATTTACCCTTGGTGGAATTTGCTTATAATAATAGTTATTAGTCCACTATTGGTATGCCTCCATTTGAAGCATTGTATGGGAGAAAATGTAGATCGCCAATCTGTTGGGAGGAAGTCGGGGATAGAAGATTGTTCGGCCCTGATGTAATTCAAGAAGCTACTGAGAAGATTAAGTTAATCAAGGAAAGGATGAAGGCAGCCCAGAGCAGACAGAAAGCTTATGCGGACAATCGTCGCAGACCTCTGGAATTTGAGGTAGGGAATCGTGTTTTTCTGAAGGTATCTCCAATGAAGGGAGTAAGACGCACCGGCGGTAAGAACAAATTAGCCCCTAGATATGTGGGTCCGTTTGAAATACTGGATAAAATTGGACCGGTTGCTTATCGTTTGGCCCTACCTCCTGCCTTGGAAAAGATGCACAATGTATTTCATGTCTCCCAGCTGAGGAAGTATGTGCCCGATCCTGATCACGTAATTTCCTATGAACCCCTGCAAATACTAGAAGACATGTCTTACGCGGAAGAACCAGTGCAAATTCTCGATCGCAAGGAGAAGCAATTGAGAAGCAAAAATATTTCCTTGGTCAAGATCTTATGGAGAAATCAAAACATAGAAGAAGCCACTTGGGAACTGGAAGAGGAGATAAGAAAGGCCTATATACGTTTGTTCCAAGGTACGTTAAGTTTCGAGGACGAAACTTCCATAAGGAGGGTAGAATGTAACACTTGCCTTAATTAAGCATCCTTTTTCTTAAATATTCATACCCTAAAGGGGTAATGGGAAATGGTATGCATGCTAGATACCTTATTTAATTCATGCTTATTAAGTGTGTATGTATATAAGATGAATACATAGGTATGTATACACCCATGTATATAGATAAAGAAATACCCCACATGTGTTTGACTTACCACCACCTCTCTCACCATACTTGTACCTCATGGAGAGGGGGGGAGGCATGGAGCTTGTCATAGGGCATGGTGTAGGGTAGAGTGATGGGTTGTATAGGGGACACTTGGCACATTTTTGTGGGAAGTTAGAGGCTATAAATAGGGGAGGGGTGAAGAAACTTACCTCATTTGATCAACCTCTCTCTCTCTTCACAAACTCTCTCCCTCTCTTCTCTTTTCTGCAGCAGCAGCAGCAAAAAAAAAAGCAACAGCAGCAGCAACAAAAGCAGCAGCAGCAGCAGCTAAAGGCAGCAGCAAAAGCAGCACCCAAACAGCCCTATTTCTTCCACTTTCCTTTCTTAAAAATACTCCTTTACCACCTCAATTCCCCACTTGATTTTCTTCAGTCCACATACAAGGAAAGTTCTATATTCCTCCAAGAAACCGTTAGAACGAGTCAAGGGGAGTGTCATTGGTCGAACGGTAAGAAAACACTCCTAGGACTATACCCTCTCGTATCATTTTCGTTAATCATGAACTAATATTGACGTTATGACTTGTAGACTCCGTTGTAGCGGGATATCAACTTGAGGAAGAGCATACCACTTCAAAGGGTGAGTAGAACATATGGATCCTAATGACATGATAAGTATAATAAAGTAGGAAATGAAATAAAACGTAAGAGATAAACAAGGTACTTGACACTATGTATATTTTTGGGATCATGCATATTTTGTGATATCAAGAAAGGTTAGCTACCTCATAAAGACTCATGTGTTTACAATTCCACAAGTACTTACTCATTCTTGTCCATGAATCCATGATATAGTTATATGTTAAAATAAAGACTATAAAGCTCGCATGTTGTTGCCACCTTATATGTCTTTGCATATTGATATTATATGATGATATGATTGTTGTACTCGGGAGGAAGGGACCGGGTTGAACCGGAGGTGTAGAAGGGGAAATTATACGATAATGTGTTGGAGGAAGGGACCGGGTTGAACCGGAGGCGGTTGAAGGGGAAAATCTATTGTGTGAAATGATTATAGGAGGAAGGGACCGGGTTGAACCGGAGGAGGCCGAAGGGGGAGCCCAGTGTGTGTTTAATAAGTATATGGATATTGCTAAGATAGAAATCCTATGATATACTCATACATATATAAATCCTTAACGTTGAATCTGGAATAACTTTGTATACAGACAAATTTTATGAAGGTTAGTCGACTAAGTCCCTGGGATAAGTCGACTATAGGAGTGATACATAGGCAGATAAACTGCTGGAAAGCATGGTTAGTCGACTACAGACAGACTGTAGTCGACTAACTTCAGATACAGAGAGCAAACAGAGAGTTAACAACCTGTTTTGGACATAATTAGTCGACTACAGTCGACTTACAAGTCGACTAATACATTGTGTAGTCGACTACACCAGGAAGGGTAGTCGACTATAGGTGACATACAGAGAGTAACACAACTTTTTGACCCACAACTAGTCGACTATAGGAGACCTTCAAGTCGACTAGTACTTGAGTAAGTCGACTATACCAGGAAGGGTAGTCGACTACATAAGTCCCTGGCAGCCAACAGAGAAGCAGATACGGGTGGAGTGAAGTCAGTCGACTATAGCTTTAGAATTAGTCGACTTGCAGGTAATCTTAGTCGACTATAGGGTGGCCTAGTCGACTAGGAAAGCCTTGTTACTGTGTTCTGATTGGGTTCTTAGCTAATAACAAAATCTTATAAAAACAGTATAATGACACACTTGTCAACCGGATAATTTAGCCATGTAGACCTACTTGATAGGCATACTTAAATATTGTTCTACTCACTGAGCCGTCAAGCTCACTCTATTCTAATTCCACCTTCAGGTTTGGACAAGGGCAAAGGACCCGCTTAAGGGCAATTGTGCGGGACAAGCGCCACCGGAGCCATTGTATTAAAAGTTACTTTTGATATGTATATGATTTTGTATAAACATGCGCACTTTTAGTTGGATGTTGTCTTTGACTTGTAAATCTTAAAGGCCTGGTGTTGGACTCATAACTTTATATATATACATACCTTGGTATGATAATTGTAGACTGCGTTTCTTACGGATTATCGAACCATATGTGTTGGCATGATAAGTCATGATTAGATCATACATGTTATCTTAGTGGAATTTCTGATGTATAATGTAGAGTTTTCTGATGATTAAAATGGAAGTATTATACCATGATGGGTCCACGCTTGGATTGTACGAGAAAATTGTGGTTAGATGGAAAAATTTTAACTGGGACCGTTACACCTTAGCTATGTTCATTTATGATGAACCCTGCAAATTATTTTCCAATCTCGATTTTTTCCCACTAAATTCAAGTAATACAGTGTCGGCAAGTGCCAATATAACTAAACATTGCATAGGGAATTACATAATATCACTCAATGCAGTTTGTTGTGTGCAGTCATTGTAATGAATTTTAATAAGTTATCATGTATGTTTGCATTATTCTAAGATTATCAAGTAGCAATCTTGTCCAAAGTAAAAAGTTCTGATATCCTATCCAGATTTTCTTGTGCTTCAAAGGCCAATATCACCAACTTAAACTCTCATTATGAAAAAGGAAGCAAAGAAAAATGAAAAAAAAAAATGGAGGCAATTATCTTCAGTAAGTGCTTAAAAAAAGTCTGAAGTTCAAATACGATGAATAGCTGAAAGCAGGCTCAAGTTCAACCCTGATAATAGTTCTCAAACTCATACTTCATGCAAATAATCACATTATTGATAAATAGTAAAATACTCTACATAGACATGGGTGACACAAGGAGAAATATGCATGCCTGTGCAGCAAAATCCACAAGAAAGGTCTAACGTCATAAAATATGCATGCATGTGCACATATGATGTATATATTTAGGGTAATTTTTCAAGAATGTGCATCAGGCATGTGTGAGGTCATATGAAAATAATTACAAGTTAGTTGAGACTGTTGTTCCCCACATCATGTTAATTTTGAGCAAATCATTACTGGATTGGTAACTGCACTCATTCACATGATTTTGTGTAATACTTGCAATGGGAAAGAATACTCGCCTTCACTGATAATAAGTTATCAGTGAGTTTCAACGAATAACACTGAGATGGTTCACTAATTTCAGCCAGCTTCCATATCTTGGATTTCTCAATTGACTCATCAATGGCTCTAGGTTTAACATCTCCAAAATTTCGATTGTCGCCATTCTGCTGTAAATTTGAAAGCAACCAATCATCCTCTAAGCAATAAAATGACATCAAGCTTTATGAGATAGAAATATCTCACGAAGTTGAACCCACACAAACTAAATTAAGTATAATAACAAGCATATGTGAGTCACGTATTACCAATCCAACATAGACGTCATAGGAGCTCCTCGATCAGCAACTGCAGCACTAGTTCCAGGAGTAGCACTGACATTACCCAAGGGACTAATTGCGGGTGCCTGCAACATCATTTACTAATATACTCAACGACCAAGACAGCACGAACATATTTGCTTTTTGATATGACAAATCATATAATAATTTTTAAGAATTTCGTTGAGTAAACTACCTTTGTCATGGCCTCAGAAGTTGATCTAGAAGCATTGTATGACCGACTCTCTAGGGTACGGAGCATCTGAAACCATCAGCATTTGCTAAAATCTTTATACAGTTATCACATGTTGATACAGCTAAAAGTGAACCAAATTTGTTAAATCGGATGCGTGGGGAGGCCTGGAGATATACGAAATTAGAGTGCATGAGATAAGCTTCTTGAGAGTCAATTTATTGAAAGAACAAAAAAAAAGCCCATAAAGTAATTACAGGCAATTCGCCCCCAGCATCAGTGGTTGTCAAGAGGTTAGTATTGTCCATGTCCCAATACTTGACCATAAACTCATCTCCAGCAGCTAAAAATCGATTTTTTGTAGTGTCAAATTGTACCACACCCATGGACTTTTTCCGAAAACCAATATATGATCGTTTCACAGATCCTTCACTCTCATTCCACTCCACAATGTATGAATCCCCATCCTTACTGGTACCACATGAGAACAGCCTGTAAATGAAAAGAAAAGAAAGGAAAAAAGCATTCATGTTGAAGTTGTTACACAGCTGAAGAGAAAGTTTTAATAATTTTAGTGAAGAAATATAAAAAATAAGATGAGTGATCGAATGTTAACCTTGTCCCGTCAGCACTATAAGCCATAGTAGTACACCAATGACCTGGAGCTGTATAATCAACCCGCGAACCCCCGTTATCATACAACCATGCTTTTATCTTCCCATCAAGCGAAGTTGAAAAGATAAACTGAAAAAGAATTTGCTGCATCAGTACACCTTATAATTTTCCACAGAAGGAACTCTAAGACAACCGCTAACACAACAAATGAAATTAGGAAAAGGAAAGGACCCAGAGATTGCTTGCTAGTTATTACAGGGATAACTAGATTATAAAGTCTGAATGAAATGATACCTGAATATTTTCCTTTGAGTGTGGACATATGGAGTACACAGGCGCTTCATGGCCTTCAAAAGTGTACTGCACATCACCACTAATGGCATCCCAAACCTAAAGAGACATGATTGTTAAGAACATAAGCGATTAAACTTCAGTATGTTGTCATCAAACCAATACTTGCCTTAATAAGCTTGTCATCTCCACAGGTTACGACACAGAACTTGTTGTTTGGTTGAGAGAAAGCAATGTCATTAACTCCACCAACATGAGCATCAATCTGATTTTCAAGAAAAAAGCAGTTAGCATCCAGGATGGAGTTAGAAGTTAGAACACTACACTGACTAAAAACAATAGCAAATAATTAACACCAGGGAAACATAATTTATTGGTCAATATCACCTCTAAATGTTGAACAAGGTCATCACGGCCATTGTAGTTATACAGGTGCACAAGATGCTTGGAGTATGCAATACCTGCAAGAGTACATGGAAAAGAAATTGTCAAGAACCATTATTATTTTCGGATATTTTCTTATTAATCGATATGAAAACTCTTCAACTTTTCATATAATAGTGAATTAATAAAACAGAAGAGGAAAACTAAGTATTCTTCTTGAGCTTACCAAATTGGCTCCCATCAAGATTCCATAGTACACGGTTCACAGATATGGCAGGATCCTTAACCAGTGCAGACTGCTTGTCATGAAAGATAGGTGGTTACTACAAGAAAAGGCCATGAGAAACAGAAGAACTCGACATCCTGTCAGGTTACCTGAAGAAGCATTGAACATGCTGGAAGATCCCAAACTTTGAAAGTTCTATGAGCAAGCCTCTCTCTGCAGGACACCTCCCATACAGCAATGTCACCAACATTTGTGCCAACTAAAGGAAAAAGATAGTAGTTTCAAGATAACATAAAATAAATCTAAGGAGGACTTCACCAAGTGGAAGTCAACAAGGTAGTATAGAACCATATTTCTAACCTAGAAGTAAGGTTGGCTGAGAAGGATGGAAATCCATGCTCATAACAGAAGAACCCTGATTTAGAACCACAGCGACATTCTTTGGAAGTTCTTCAGTAGAGTAGAAGTTCCGTGCAATACTAGGGTACCCTACAGGTAAATGTGAAGTCGGCATTCCAACCTGCAAAGAGAATTTCAGCATCACAGACACATCAGGGTCTCTGCAAATCAGGTTGGTTAACAGACACCACTACCACTCCCTCCCCCTTCTCTTGGGGTGTGTGCATGTGAATTTCTTCTCCCTGTTTTTGTTGGTATGTAGTATGAATGTAAAAAGGCCATGTGTTGGCATGAGCAGGATTAAAAACCCCACACCTCTTAAATAACCGCAAGGGGATTTACCACCATGGCCTAGTGGTATTCACGAAACTCGAGTTTCAAGTTTGGTGAATTTAAGATGTGAATGATGACTCAGAAATCTAATCAATAATCATTCTGAGACTCAAAATATCAAGCAGACACGAAACATTGGAAATGGTGGAGCGAACTTGAAAAGGTTTAGCAAAGTACCTCATCAGATATTCCCATAGGATGTGGTCTTTTAAGCACATGTTCAGAATCTGCCGAGTGATAGTCTGCAGCGGGATTGCTATTTGGCGGAGTTAAAGGACGCTTCAGGAGAGCAGCTGTCATGATGTATAAAATAATTAATAAATAAAAGAACAGTTTGGCAAGGGCATGGTACCGAGAGTGTGTGACAATATCCTTTCCAAGATCAGGACAGCATGCTTCAGGACACTAAATACAACAGAAACAAAGTATATAGCACGGATGTCTACATGACAAGACTGGATAAATAAATGAAAGCTTCAAAATCTCTATCTATATATAGATATGGATGGCAAAAAGATAGATAGTGCAGAATTTTTAGGCATTAAACAGTTGGGGCATAAGTACAATATAAACTCAACAGAAAGAAAGCATATGGCATAGCAGCGCTTATGCATGAATAGATAGTCTAGACTAGATAAATAACTGAAACCATCAAAACCTATACATCTATGTTAACCTTGAAACAACTTCAAATAGACCAGTGGCTACGAACACTATGTTTATAACTAACAGATCTAGGAAATATTGAACAGTCTCACTGTTGATAACTTGATTCATCATGCTCACAAGTCACAACCCCCAGGAAAGAAAACACGGGATACTTATTAGTAAACTATACGAGAATGAAGGTGTACCTACAAAAAGTTATACAATTACTGATCCAGGCACAAAGAAATCCTCTTGGACCTAAAGTATATTCAGCCGTACAGATGGAGCATTTTAAATAAAACCAAGTAAAGCTGACTTGATCTTATATGTTATACAATTTAATATAAGATACATATAGAGAGAGAAAGACTTGTGTCATTACGGAAGGGATTCGAGGCCGAATCCTTCCCACTCAAATACAACCAAACACCATCCGAATACAAGATCCACTCCATTGAAGTTGATCTATTTCAAGTATATATAAATCAAAAATCAAGTATTTAAAATATTTTTTGCCCACGCATCAAGTAAGGAAAAAACGGCAGCCTAATTTGTTAGTTTAACGGTGTAGAATATTTGAAATCTAACAAAAATTGGTGTGTGGGGTTTTTTAAGTTTTTAGATCATGATAAAATAGTCGGATCGAGAATTTGTGAGTTTAAAGATGTAGATCTAAGCAATATGCAACTGCGCCACTTGATGGATGGGTAAAAAGTATTAAAAATACATGATTTTTTATTTATAGATGTTTTAAATAATATAGATCAACTTCAATAGAGTGAATCTTCTTTTTGGATGTCGTAGGTTTGTATTTGAGTGAGAGAGAGAACTTTTCAGTTGCGCTCTGGGCGCATGAGAGGTTGGCGCGAACTGGGCGCATGACCGTCGGATTTGGGAACATGATCCCACAGTCGCAAGAATGCTTGTTAATGATAAACCGGCCGGTTCACTAATTTAATGATAAAGCAGACGGTTCACTCTTTTAATTGAATGGGTTCAATCTTTTAATTAGACCAATTAAAACAAGGGTTTGTGACTCTGTTGCTGCATCCTTTCATCTTCTCCCTCTCTCGTCTTCTCCCAACGAACACGAGCTCCAATCCCTTTCTCACCCTCTCTCATCATCAACATAACACGAAGACGAGCACGATCCGACACCTTCTCTCTTCATCAACAGAACACGAACACGAGTGAACACCCTCTCTCAACTTCTCTCTCCCGCGGCGACGCCAATAAGGCCATCACCGTTCCCTCTCGCAGCCACCACGACAACACCACTCTCTCGTCCGTCGGCGACGCCAACAAGGTTATTCCTTTCTTTTGCAATCCTAAATTCAAAAAAATTATATTTGTTTAACACTAAGGGCGTGTTTGTTTCGCCGCAAAACGTCGCAAAACGCAAGTCGTAAAACTTCTTTTTCATTTTCCGTTGTTTGTTTCGCTGAAAAACAAATTGCAAAATACAACTCTTCTTTTCCCACTTGCAGTTGCTACAGTTAAATTTGTGGTCATGTAAATCTCACTTTTACACTCATATTTTCCCACTTGCAGTTGCTACAGTTAATTTTGTGGTCATGTAACTCTCACTTGTGGTACACTAACAGTTCAAAACAGTTACTTGATAATCAATATATAATTTAATATTATTAAATATTTAATATTTTAAATAGTGTTTAATTTCTAATTTAATTATTTAATATTTTTAATCTTTAATTTTTTTATTGTTTTTAATATTGTTTTAATATTTAATATTTTACTATTTTAATATAATATTTTTATTTAATACTTTATTATTTTATTAATACTTATTCAATTTTTATTATTTTATTTAGAGTTAATATTTTATTAATATAACAATATTATACTTTAAATAAAATTACTATATATTTAATTATTTATTTTTTAATATAAAAAAAAACTTTATTTATCATAATATATTTTATTATTATATTAATATTTTATTATGCTAATATTGTAATAATAATTCAGTATAATAATACTATAATTATAATTTATTATAAATTATAATTATATTTTATTTTGTTAATTTTATATTTCTATGATATTGCAACAATATTATAATAAAATTTATATTATAATAATTTTCAAGTATTTTTAATATTATAATATTATAACTATATTTTATTATTTTTGTAAGATTTTTTAATATTTATATTTTATTAGTATTCTTAAAATTTTATTAACGTTCTTTAGATTTTCTTAAAATTTTATATTATTTATTTAGTAAATATTTTAGTAATATTTTACTATTTATACTAATATTTTATTAAAATTATTGTTATAAATAAAATATTAAGATTATTAATTTATTTATCTCAAATTTATTAATACAATTTAATTTGCAATAGTAGATTTAATTTAATAGTATTTAAATAGTATTTATAATATTTAAATCACTGCTACAGTTAATTTTGTGGTCAACTTTTCCACTTACACTTTTACATTACCAACCAAACACCGTAAAACACAATATACTTTACCATTTATACTTTCACTTTATCAACCAAACACCGTAAAACGCAATATACTTTTCCATTTACACTTCACTTTATCAACCAAACACCGTAAAACACAATATACTTTCTCTGCTACAGTTCACTTTTTCCATTCTCATTTTACGACTTACGACTTGCGACGTTTTGCAACGAAACAAACAGGCCCTAAGTAAAACTAGAAATTTGACAGATTAATTTTGTATAAAAAATTATTTTGGTGGTTTGAAAAAAAATATTTTTGTTTAACACTAAGTTAAACTGTAATCCTCAAAAAATTCTCAAAAATAAATATAACTATTCATTTAATTAAAGGATCTAACATAATATATGATTAATAATTATCCAATCAACTGATTCTTATAAGTAGAGATAATTTGTTTCCTTTTCATGCTAAGTTCCTCAAATTAAAAAATTTTTAGATATAACATAAGAGGGGCTAGAATTAATCATGTGTTGGATATTAGTTGTGTAACGGTCCCAGATTTCATAAATTCCATTATAACAAAAATATTCTTTTAAACTGATAGATTATCATAATCATTCTAATGCTCTTAAAATTTTCGGCAGCACTTCCTTTGTAAATGTTACATGCCCAAATATACATTTCAATTTATAGAAATTTGACCAACAACAGTCCACTTATTCTCAAATCAAACATGTAAGTCAAAGTTAACAGTCACCCAAGCAATCATAATAATACCTCAGCTCACCACGGCCTGTTAATTCCTCAAATAATAATTTCGGCTTGACATCGCCTACTTGTGAAACAAAAGAAAACATATGCCGAGAGTACTCCTCTCGTCATCCACAATATAAACAGATTTAACTATAACTCTAACACATCACCATAATCACAATCTAACTTACTTCATACATATCCATCTCTCAGAATTTTCATAAGGTATCAATATACATCATGTAGGATTTTAACAGGAGCTAAATTACAATCTAATACAATCATTAATAATAAACTTCTCAACAAACGCCTAAATCTCAAGCTGGTCTTCTTCCATACAGCGACCTGAAATATAAAACTGGGAGGGAGTGAGCTCGACAGCTCAGTGAGAGAGAATCAAAGTAACTCAAGGAAGGAAATTAATTATAGGGAGCATGTTTTGCTTCAACAGTTCTAGCATGTAGAGATGAACAATTGAAACGAGAAGAGAGCAATATCTTATAGTGAATAATTAATACAAAGACCCTTATAATTTATGTGACGGTCTGACTTCTCTAGAATCGATTCTCTATAAATTTCTTCAATTTTCTGCTGCAGATTACTTGGTCTAAGAATTCAGTAAGATACTCTCTCAGTCATTATAACTTATGTATGGTTCTGTTTTAAGTACTTTTAACACATATCATCACATAACTCACATCTCATACATTAAGTACAACCAATCAACATCGAAGTTTCATGGGGGGTAAGTATATGTCTTGGTAATACAATACCACAATATCACCCCATACCATCAAGTATAATTTATCTATATGAATAACGCGATCACACATAATCATACTACATTTCACAATATTCACACATCATACTTAGAGATGTGCACAACACACATGATACACATGCATATACAACCACAGTGAAGTGTGAGAATTCCCCGTCTTCTCCCTCCTACCGGCTCCCGCACGGCCCCTTCCTCCTATATATATATTTGTATGAATATACAACAATAACACCGTCTTCCCCCCTCCTACCGGTTCTCGCACGGCCCCTTCCTCCAATATATATATATAACAATCCCACCGTTTTCCCCCTCCTACCGGCTCCTGCCCGGCCCCTTCCTCCAATGCAGAAGATGTAACAAACATATACACACACATTCAAAAGCACAAATAATGATTTCGTCACAATACGAACACCAACCCCTTCATTGCAGTTTACCATTTAGCTTGACACTAATGTCCATTAACATCCATATATGACACACCATATGTGTATATACATATATATGAGTTACCAGTTAATACTGTAGTGATCTATTCATCTCAATTTAATGAGTCAGCTTCTCATTTACTTTGTTAAGTATTAGCCTTTTGAGTTGTGCTACTAGCACATCAACATTCAATTATGTAGCATACAATCATGATCGTAAATTTTACAATGCATACACGTCATGGAGATCAATTCATCAACAAAACAAATACTAAAATTGTTGCTTGAGGGTAAAGATAATTGTCACATAGGTATACAACTTTTTAGTTATGTTCATGTGACATCCCCGTCAATTTCATATATATTCAACATACATCAAGGTTGTAAACAATCATCACTTAGATGTGGGTGCACAGTGTATCAATAACCATATGAAAAATAAGCAATATCAACAAGTTATCTATTATGAGAAACACTTATAATAATTTACACCCGAGTATCAGTAATAATGTTGGATTTTTATTCACATTAACGCACCCGAGCTTTCATTCATACGTCTAACATCACTAGTTTCTTAACGCTCATATGACTAGTATGGTTCCGACAGAACTCCTAATACCATAATTATTTAGTCAGCTAGTCAATTAATGACTACCAATGTGATTAGACAATTCAATACCAACCTTGATTCCCGACTTCGTAATTACCAGTTTCCGCTCTGATGATTTTCATAACTGCCACTTACGTAACTCTTGATTTCCAATCTCACAATTTAAAGCGAAGTGTCCTCTATGGACACCAACATCAATGATATAATAGCTCATGCCTAAAATTCACATATTTATGAGGTAATATGAAAAGATATAGTTTTCTTAGCTCACAGCCAAGTGGTATCCACTCTATATTTCTTCGTAGTCTTCTGTTGCATCAATTTATAGTTAACCATCAATATTAGATCTTTCTTCCTATTGAGAAAGTAATTAACTATTGTTCATAGCCAGGGTAATCAACGAAGTGTGGTATAAATAAACGCTTGGAAGGACTCCTGCAGCCTTATTACCTATATAAGATGAGTTTATGAATCAAGACCTTCGCATGCAATATTTAGAAAACTAAATCTCATAAACTTGAGGACTTACTGCCTAAAGTTGATTTTGAAGAATATCTCACTACTATGATTTACTTCGATGATCTACGTGCACAGGGCTATTGAAATAAAGATACTGAGACACCCTATATAAACAATACATTGCTCTAACCGTATCAGAATTTGCCTCCGAGCAACTCAAGTCTAAAACATAAATGCCTGGTGTGACGTGGGTATCATGTTAATTCTTATAGACAAGTAATATGACATTTTATTTACAATCTCCCCCTTTCTACCCTTCTATCGCAGTACTCCCAACTTGTGAATATTGTCAATAAGATTTTCAGCCTAATCCTATCCCGAAATCATAGAGTCGGAAACCACAGTCCTATTAGCTCGAGACTGTGAGTTGTAAACCTGCAACACTGGATAGTGTTATAAATTTATAACAACATGCGTTATTAAAACTTATTTCTTATTATTGAAAATTATAATACTTGCCATCTGCCATAATCCTTCGTTATCCTGAACCTCTTGAATCTCGCTTCTAAATCATGTGCGGAAGGAGAGATGGGTCGAGTAATTCTTCCAGTTGCCTTCCTTATTCCCTTTGCCATTAGGATTTGTGTTAGTCCTACCAATTGATTGGATCTATAATTCATCTCATCAGAATGTGCTCGACCTACCCAAATGTATCAATACCTCTCAACATGTCAGATTTTCCAAGTGTCTGGGCGAATGCAACAGTAATTATTTAATGACGCAGATATGCCCAACAATATACCTACCTGAACTTGAAATAATATAATATAAGGATAAGAGCTCGTTCATGAGAATATTGTTTTATGCTGAGCTCAGAGAATTCTAATCTAGTGCTATTGGATCCAGAGCACCACTTGATCTAGCACCAAGACTCTGAAATTTATATAAATCTGATAGGAGGGTTCTATGTCATTTCACTAGCTACACTGGAAATTTAACAAAAATTATTGCGTCAAGAATATATCGAGTCATAACCTACCAATTTTAGAATAAGTATTGTCGCCCAAAACCCAATACACTTTACTGCCACTAGGCACAAGTAGTAAAATCTTTCAGGCCTTTTAACTTCTTTCTAATTATTTACGAGGACAGATCCTGGGTTACCTCTTAAATAGAAACAATCATATAAAATTTATGAAACATCAACATTCATTATTAGGAGCGTATTCAGTTCTGAGCTTGGCGCAACATGCCTCTCTATTTATTCTAAAATTCTCATGGGCCTCCCCTTAAATGTAATTCATAAGGAGAAAACTAATTTTCGACATGATTTATATTTTCTTCTGTTTCTCAAAGGATTCCTAACGTCCAACCAACGCAGGTCTAAAATTCATGTGCTTAGAGATACTATCACCTTTCTGATAGTTTATTAAATGACATTTATAATTGAGTTAACTAGTAAAAGAAAATTCAGAAACTCCTCAATCATAAAAGAAAATTCTGCAACTCAAAAATCTTGACTAGCCGGTCTTATTTTGACGATAACTTTCAGCACAGACCCTCAATTGGGACACCGCAAAAGCCGTTAGAAAGTAAATTCAATTATCTTTCCAACGATATATTACATGATCAGTTTTATCTAACTAAACTGTTCCAGATATACAGAAACTTCTCAGCTGTGAGTGAGTTCTGCAGCAGGACAGTTTCAACCAACATGCAATGTTTTTAAAATAACTTGAGGTACAGATATCCGATTAGGACATGGTATGAACCGTTGGAAAGTAGACTCGATTGTCTTTCCAACGGTATATAATATGATATAATATAACCCTAACATACTGATGAACTGAGCCCGAATTTACAGAGTAATTCTGTTTAACAGATTTCTGCACATAATAGAATGGTTCTCTACTTTGCTCTAGATGATGATTTGTCCAGAAATTTTTACAAGAAAATATAGGGGAAACGTAGATTGAATGCTGCTTTAAATGACATAAATTAATCACTATATAACATGAGGATTTCTCTGAAAATTGAGAAAATGAAATAGGTTTAGATTTAGATGAAATCTCCCTCACCTAGATTTTCTTCTCTTCGACATGGCCGTGCCTCCGCCTTGCCGTCGGTACCATGGTCGACCATCATCATGAAAAGAGAGGGGAAGAATTAGGAGAGCTCAAAGAGAGATACAAGTTGGGGTTTTGATCTACTTACCATGGGAAAAGGATGTATATAAAGCAATCAAAATTGGGTTTTTGCACCTCCTCCACGTCGGCCACCCTCCCGGCCTCGCGCGCCGCCCGGCCGCCGCCGCCGCCGCCGCCCGGCGGCCGCGGCCTGGCCGGCCGTCCCTTGGCCTGCGCGCGCGGATCCGAGCCCAAGGGGGGAGAGGGGGAAAAGAGAAGAGAGGAAAAGAAAGGGAGAGAAATAGGGAGAGAAAGGAGTAGAGATGAGATTACATGTTGGGTTTTCTAGGGTTTCTTCTTCATGAAGGAATCCTCTCTAGGATGAGGATGAAGAGATTAAATTTCTCTTGACTCTTTCAAGAGTCAAACCCCAACATATTACAAGTTTGCCACCCCTTTCATCCAAGTGTCCACTCCCCAAATCAAGAAGATCTAGGCCCTTGATCTCCCCTCTCATGCATACCTACCCCCTCCACTAAAAAATATAATATATAAAATTGCCATGAATGTATTTTCTTGGTAAATACATGTATTTCAAGTATAATACTAGTATTTCATCTCATTGAAATACTAGTTACATAATAATCATGGTATAGGTATATTCATATATACCACTAGACATTTCCAAAATTAAATTAAAAATCATTACACACTCAATTAACATAATAATTCGAGATTTATATTTTAAATCAGGGTTTAAAAATTCGGGGTGTTACAAGTTGGTATTCTTTGATTAGATTGTTTTTTGATTACAGTGTTTGAGCATATTTAAATATTACTAAAAAAATCTTTTGGTGGTTTTGAACAATATATTTTCTTGTTTATTTTAATAGATATGAAAATTCAAGAAGGGTGTTCAGAAGCCGCCAATCAACCTAGCATTGATGAAAGTGGTTGTTTTGTGCCAAGAGTTGATGAGAATCGTAAGCCACAATTAGGAATAGTTTTTAACACACTAGAGGAGGCACATAGTTTTTATCATGAATATGCTAAGCTTGGAGGTTTTGATATTCGTAGTAGTTCGACAAAGTTTAAGAATGGAATATTAACCACCAAAGCTTATGTTTGTTCAAAAGAAGGGATGTCAAAAAGCAATTCAAGAGAAGTAACGCGGTGTGGCACCATGAGAACAAATTGGAAGGCATTAGTTCGTTTGAAGTTTGATAAAGAAAGGGGTGTATGGAAGATGCATAAATTTGTGAAAATTCATAAGCATAACTTTACTTCACCAAGACGGCGACATTTGTTGCGGGGAAATCGCAAGCTTTCAAATGCTAAAAAATAATGATGAAGCAATTTAGAGGTGTGAATATGCCCACTAATAAGTAAATAGCTTTCTTTGAAAACACTAGTGGTGGCTTCGAAAGGATTGGATGCACCGAACCGATTTTAGAAAACTATGAAAGAGACCTAAGAGAAGAGAGGCGAGAATATGATGCGCAGATGTTGATAAATTATTTCAAGTGCCAACAAGAGAAAAATCCTTCATTTTGCTATGTATATAAGGTTAATGATGAAAACCGATTGACTCGTTGCTTTTGGATTGATGGTGTTGGAAGTATGAATTATGAACATTTTGGAGATATAATTGCTTTTGATGCAACACATAATACAAACCAATATGGTTTGATATTTGTCCCTTTTGTTGGATTAAATTATCATTGGCAATCAATTTTCTTCGGATATGTTTTCATACCGAATGAAAAAGCAAAATCTTTCGTATGGATATTTGAGAGATGGTTGGAAGTGATTGGACATCCTCCTTTGGGCATAGTTACGGACCAAGATCCGGGATATGTAGTGCAGTCAAAAGTGTTTTCCCTCAAGTTCGTCATAGATATTGTGTTTGGCATGTTTTAGACAAGTTAGGTGCATGGGCATTTAGAAAAGAGTTCATGGATCGCTTTATGGACATTATTTGAAATTTTGAAGTCCCACTGAGTTTGACGCACGGTGAAATACAATCCTTGAGGAAAATGGTTTAGATAATCATGAATGGTTGAAAGAAATTTTTTTCATTCGTGAAAAATGGGCTCTTGTTTATCATAAATCACATTTTTGGGCTGGAATGTCTAGTAGTCAAAGGAGTGAGGAGATGAATGCTTTTCTAAAAATACATGTATCAAGAAAAAATTCACTTCATGAGTTTGCTGTTATTTTTGAGAGGGTTTTGTTACGACAAGAGAGGGAGAAAAAAAAGAAGATCATCACACACTAGAGAATAGACCAAAATTGAAAACAAAGTGGCCGATGGAAAAGCAAATGTCTCAAGTCTACACAATTCATATTTTTTATATATTTCAAGAGGAGCTCCAAGCTAGCTTGTTATATATGTTGTTTTAGTGAAGATGATGAAAGTGCATCCATTTATCAAGTTAATTATTGTGGAGATGTTAATAGTAAAAAAGTTATTAGCAATTGTGAATAGAGTCAATTGGCAAGTTGTTCTTGCTTAATGTTTGAATTTAAGGGCATCCCTTGTAGACATCTCTTGGCATTTCTTAAATATACTAATAATGGTGAATTGCCGATGCAATATATTGTAAGAAGATGGAGGCGAGATGTGAAAAGAAAAGACATTGTGGAAAAAGATTAGAGTGTCACTAGAGATGACAGTAAAATGAAATTTGCTTCTCATTTTAGCGAGTTAACTTATTTAGCAAATCAGATTGTTGACCGAGGACTAACCTCAAATGATGCATATCTATTTGCAAGTGAAAGTATGTGTGAAATTATTAAAAGGCTTATTCTTTGACACTTAAAGATGATGGAAAAAGTGGTCCGCAATTGAAAGAAAATGATAGGGAAAAAAGTGGAGAGCAATTGGAAAAAAATGGTGAAAGAATTGAGCCAACCCCAATTATTGTACATGAGCCGCTTCAAGCTAGAACAAAAGGAAGGCCTATGGGAAATAGATTGAAGCCAATGAGAGAGTTGAGCAAACCTCGAAGCAGAAAATGCAACGGGTGCGGCCAATGTGGAGTAATCATGATAAAAGAAATTGCCCCTTTATATTAGACAGGTAATGTGTAACATTTTTGAATGTGCTATTTTCTAACCCCAACTATTCTCACAACTTTGTTGTTTCATACTTGTTAGTGGGTTTCATGGAAAGCCAAATGATTAATATGTCAGAAGAAACATTTTCATCTTCAGGAGATTCTGGACATGTCCATGGTATGAGCTCAAATGATTTCATAGATAGGTAATCATATTCAGAATTTTCTTTTATTTGGTTGATAATGTACAATGCTTCTTTCGGCTTTTTTTGTGTGTATAATGTTGATTTTCTGTGTTGTGCAGATAATGATGAGATTGTAATCAAGGATTTCTTCTGAAGGAAAACAAATGCAAGCACTCTTCTTTGATGAGAACCTAACAAATAAAAATTTATTTTGTGCCAATGTGGCTAAAACTAGAATGTAATGCGGATGTGGGAATATATTTTGTGGAAAGAGCAAAAAAAGTGAACTGATTACATTTCTTATTACTCTCATGTTGTTACTCAGTTTTACTATTGTCATGTTATCTTATTTTTTATCTCAAATTTTTGGTAAATACCCATCTCTGAGCAACAGAAAACTTGCATTTTTTTAGATGCATGCCCCAATGTATGTATGTAAGCATGTGCTGTGAATATGTTGGACTGTATGCAGCACTTGCCTATGTATCTGCATTTTATATTGGAAATATTCTGAGGCATTTGAGTAACAGATCAACATGAAATGAAGCTATTGATATTTGTTAATGTTTGCGTCAAGATCAGGTCGCCTGGGTTCGGGCTAACCTAAGGGCACAATTTTAGCATGTTCAGGCGATTAGAGAGAAGGGACATATTCTCCCTGTATTTGTCCTAGTGAAAGTGGTCACAGATGCAACCTGTCACCTTGCTCTAGCAATGGCCAATTGAAGCCGAATAGGGTGAACAGAAAGCAAATTGTATGAAGAGAAAAATAAAGGCCGAAGTGCATGACCATAAGATCTTAAAATCTTTGTATATTGATTGCCTACACAAGTTTTTTTTTTTTTTTTTTTTTTTGCTAGGCAACCTCTGTGGGCAGACTTCTCGAATTTTTTTTTTTTGAGAGAAGAAACAGAGCTTCAATGAAGCTTTGAGCTAAAATTTTGATGACGGGTACCAATGAAATGGTATATTGTTTTCTGGTTGAAGCTCTGACCAATTCTATCTTGTGGTAAAAAAAACCAAACTCAAACATTTTAGCAAAATGAATGCTCATACCCTGTATCAACGATAAAACTGAAAGAAAAAAAACAACTCTTTGTTTATCTTTAACACTAATGAAGTGCTCTTTATTCAGCTAACAGTGGAGATCAAAGCTAACACTGGTTGTCAAGCTCAACCAATTTTTCATCCTCAAAAATAGATTTTTCATCACTAAAATTACACCTTTAAACAAAAAATTCAAAATTCAACATAGAAAATCATCTTTGACCTGCAGCTCTATCTTTACACAAAAAAATTAAAAATTAAAACTTTACACTAACACTGGCTGTCGATCTTGATCTTCATTGAGCAAGAGGGAGATCTTAGGATTAGCACAAGCAAGTCCGACCTCCGACCTCCGATCAGAGCACGAGGCGAACTCTGATAACAAGGGAGAAGACGAGAGGGAGAGGGTAGTGGGTGGTCGAGAACTCAGTCGACGATCTGAGCACGAGAGCGACAGGATCATATTCACTCGTGTTCATGTTCTGTTGATGAAGAGAGAGGGTGTCGGATCGTGCTCATCTTCGTGTTGTGTTGATGACGAGAGACGGTGAGAGAGGGATCGGAGCTCGTGTTCGTTGGGAGAAGACAAGAGCGCGAGAAGAGGAAAGGATGCGGCAACAGAGATCACAAACCAGGGGTTTTAATTGGCCCAATTAAAACATTGAACCCCCATCCAATTAAAAGAGTGAACCGGCCGGTCTATCATTAAATTAGTGAACCAGTTTAAAGCATCCTTGCAACCGTGGGATCAAGTTCCCAAATCCAACTGTCATGCGCCCAGTTCGCGCCAACCTCTCATGCGCCCAGATCGCAACTGAAAAGCTCTCTCTCTCTCTCTCTCTCTCTCTCTCTCTCTCTCTCTCTATATATATATATATATATATATATATATATATATATATAATATATATATAAAAAAGACAAAATTAAGATCTAATATATCTCGCTCTCTAACTTTCAGGTCCATTCATTAAAATGTGACTAATATCCGACTGTTATCCATATGACCAGGATCCAAATATGTTTTTGTGAAATAAGATGCTTACTATTTCTGCTCCAAATGCACCCAATGCATTCAGATATTTTTGGTATATTTGTATGTATTCATACCATGGTTCGAAATATCGCCTAATATTGATATGTACAGTTGATAAGAATATGGCCGATATGACCAAGGCTGCAAGGAGATACAGATATTGCCAATACGACCGAGATATAACAGTCAATTAACACCGATTTTGATTTTAATACCAAAACCTACAGATTGATTCTGATGTTGCTACTGAGGCTTCAAACCTTTATTTAAAGCTCAAACATCATGGATAGTTTCCTACTACCATATTCATATCCATATCTTAATTGGCCAGACATTGGATATCCACATTTGTCAAGAAACTAGTACAAAACTAGATATTGACCGGACTACTCCATTCATATTCGTTTGCACACCTACTCCTCATGCATGCACCTCAGACTTAATTCTAAGAAAACTAGATATATGCATAAGAGCATGTCAACTGCACATGCAGACATCAATATCCATCAAACATCCTGCATTGATCATGGCAGTAGTTATCGTTCCAACTCAAGCTAAGGATCCGCTGAATAATTTTATTTAAATATATCCTCAATTTTCTTTTTTTAAAAAAATTGGACTTCAATAAGTAGGAATTTATATTAGGTTATTTTGCATTAAAATCTTTGGCCTAACCAGGAAGTTGTTTATTGCCCAAAGGAAAAATAAATCCAGAAATCTTCAAATTTTCGGTTGAGGTACACTGCAAGCTTTCCACTTCCATAATATTATATATCTATCCAAATTCCAGACACCTAATCATAGAATTTCTCCACCAGGCGCGTTTAAAGAACATTGCAATTAATCTAGCTGTACATCCATACATAGTATATAAGACAAAATGTAGTGTTCACAAATATCTGCACTTATTACTAAGCAAAAGTCTCTAGGCTAAATGAGACTAACTTTTTAATAAAAAAGGAGTAAAAAAACAAGTTTCACATTACCAGTATTAGGCGGAACAGCTAGTCCAAGGGGTGCGCCAGAGACCACACCAGGCACAGCTGGATGGGGCATTGGAGGAGCGGCATTGGATGTATTAGCCATCCAACCTGCAAGGGAAGTTGGAAGAGGAGCTGCTGCTGGCTGAAACGGCTGAACAAAACACAACGCAAACATCAGGACTGCAGATAATGCAAACCCCAGTGCACTCCAAAACCACACAAGTTCTATTACCCCATGAGGCCCCAGTTGAGGAAAACCTCCAGGTTTCGGAATCACATTCATCAGTGGAGGAGCAGGCGAAGGCGCCCGAGCGCCATTTGGTTGAGAACAAGAATGGTCACAGAATAGGGTTTTAATGTCAGGGTTCTGCCTTGGATTCTTACAAGCTGATGTTGCCATTTAAACTGCATGATATATCAGAAAACAATTGCAAAAAAAAAAATTTCAATTTTTAATCCAAGCGTAGCCACGGTTATAGAATCAGACCGTGTCTAATTCTAAGGGAAAACAACCAAAACATAAGACTTGCGCCATACAAAAAATGTACCTCTGATTGATTAGGGTTCGTAATCTCGAGTTCTTCAGATTGGGAAACTGCAATTTATCTCGAAACAATGGGTTCGCCTCAATTAACTTCTTGAGCTCAGTAAGCATAACAGTCCGCGCTGACTTAGTATCTCCATACTTAGAAAGCTGCTCATTTTCCCTTCAAAAAGAGAAGAGAACAAAATCAAAAATAAAAATAAAAAAATGATTCGATCTTGGGCTTCACTTAAAGCAACAATCTACCATTATAACCCCTAATTCCAACAGTTCACCCCAGATACCTGAAATTCTCCAACGTAAGCAACTGCGTAATCTCCTTGAACAAGTCCTCATTAAACGAAGAAAACACCTTCAGGTCCTTCACCAGAATTTCCACCGCTTTTGACCGATCACGCCTAAAATCAACAAAAGTTAATCAATTTCAACCCAAAACCTGAGGACCAACCCAAAATTTTGACAAGGGGCAAAACCCAAGAAACGAACTTGTCGAGGGCTTCGAGATACTTCTGCTTCCGGATCTCAAAGAAAATCTTCATCGAGTACCGATTATCATCGACCTTCGTGAATCCCGACAGGTACTTCTCCACCTCCTCCCACTCTCCGGCGAGCACCGCGTCCTCGAAGTGCTTCATGTTGAAGAAAAACCCCGATTCTTGCTCCAATCTACCAATAACCGATCGAAAAAAGTTAGAGAAGGGAATAAAGCTAGGTTTTTTTGAGAAATGAAAGATATTCTTACTTGTGGACCGTCTCCTTAAACTTCTCCTCCTCCAAGAACTGGAGTATGAGGAAGACGAGCTCTCGGCTGAGGGACGACATGGCGGCGAGATCCCCGCCGCGGCCGCCGGATCTCGGATAGGTCGCGGGCAAATCGGATCGGGCCGGGCGCTTATCGGATTCGGATCCGATAAGTCTCCGTCGCGAGAAGCGGAATGGCAGACGAAAGCGGAGGAGGGGAAAAGGGAGTGATAGAGCGAGAGAAAGAGGGTGAAGAAAGAGGAAGAAGGTTTGGGCCTGCGCGGGTGGGGGCTACTATATAAGTCGATCTGCTGATACGGACACCGCGATAAGCGCGGTTCTCTATGACATGATAAGTCAATGAACTTATCACCCTAAGTTCCGCTGTCAAGGATAGCGTGGGTTTGAAGGACCTTGGGATGTTTTCAGTAACGTTTAATGATCCTAAACACCGGACAACTCACCCCCAGAATGCCACCCGTCATGGGCCCCATTAGTATGTATCTCATCTGGGTCCTTTTCTGGGTGCAGCGAGATTGGCGTACTTGGAGTCTGGAAATAAAAAGGATGCCTTTTCCCTGCTCGCTTTCCAAAAGAGACGCATTTCCACGCGGTCTCTCGAAGGAGTAAAAACTCGATATTTTTAGGGAAAATGCCGGTAAATTGCGAGAAGGCGACGGCCAGGGGATATGATACATTCACTACCCATTTTAATTAGATTCACTCGCTGGTTCTCCTCTCCTACGCATTAATGGGGGGGGCGCGAACTTACCTAAATTCGGTAGAGTAATTATCGGCCCCCTTCGTACTTTTATTGGGGGGGTGTGAGAGCGACACGTAGATAGTACTAGGGCTGACGTCATCTGATCGCGATGCCGGAAAGTTTTCCCGCATATAAATTTTATGCGGTTAGTTGTCGTGAAAATGGACGGCGGATTTCGTGTCCTTCATGGAAAGTTGGTGCGGGACGATGCAGGCGATGCGGTGGCTGTAAATGTGTTTGATATTTTTAATTTTGAAATTAATGATTTTATTAATGAGTGAGGATTCTGGGGTTTGAATGAGGAGCGTACGGGCGAGGCGGTTTAAGCATCAAGCAAAAAGTCGGAAAATGTCCAAATTCGGAAGAGTACAGAACTTGGAGTTGAGTTTTTCCATGAAATTTGATCGAGAAAAATATTTTAAAAAAAAAAAAATATTTATTGTTGCATGTTTTGAATAACGACGAGACAAAAAAAACAAAGGAAAGTCGTTGATTCGCAACTCAAAAGTTTCAGACATTGTTTGACTATGGACCATTGAGAATGGGCACATGAGCATTAAAAAAGAAGGTTGCTGTTTGACTGTGTAAACGTTCAAGAATTGGGCATGTTGATTGTTGAGGGTACTGGAGAAGAGGACAGGTGCTATAGCAACTTGGGTGTCTCTTTGTTTGTCTTCGATTAGGGATTGGCTTTCTGATCACCGTCTGTCTACTTGTGAATGGGAACCAAGGGGTGTTTCTGTTCAGAATCTATTTGGGTTGAGAGAGACTGGAGAGAGGAGAAGATGGCCCTAATTCATGTCTGGTCGAGACCAAATCTTCCTTGAGCATTACTTCAGAGGTTGTTTTGGGGTTCGGTTCATGTGAGCCCCCGATCCGGCGGGTACCGAGACGTCACTGCGACGGATATACGCAGGTCGGAGATACCCTCACGTATATACGCTAAGCATTAGTACATGCAAGAATTAGAGTGCGGAAGTACAGTGGTAATATACATTCCAACAGAAAAATACACGTACATGGTTATCACAGAGAGTGATACAATATTACAGGAATATTACATCACCAAAAAATACAAAAATACATCATATGAAGAGATATATAAAAGCTGAGAGGTGCTTACGAGCAGCAAGAGGGGTCTCGAGAACCAAATAGGAGAGGAACTAGAAGGAAGAGTTGCGACGATAATCCAAGCTTCTGCTGCGCTCCGATCGTCACGGAAGGATACGCTGCGTATTCTGATCAGTTACAGCAAGGCCACCAAGGTCTGGTCTCTAAAATCTGGACGTGAGAATTCAGGGTTGTCAGAGGCAACCCTGCGAGTACATATAATGAAGTCAATTGGCGTGCATAACAGGTACACGTGTACATGATTAAGTGATGTGATCTAAGTATGCAGGTATAAGTAATAACATAGAACATACGGGAAATTAAAGGAACGATAGTAAATCATGTATATCGATGAATCTGAAATTGAAACATGCATAGAATGCAGTATGAAGAGCATAGGTATATATAAACATGCGGTAAATAAGTTAAACATGTCATAAACACAAGTATGGACAAAACTAATTGTACAAGCTCAGATTATGGATTCACGAGATTGATACGTCAAGGGGATAATCCAAATAAAGAAATCCTCATCTATATACCATATATCTCATGTCGCCATTGTCTGAGTTTATACATCTTGAGTTGCCTTAAGAATAACAGAACTATAATGTATCTTGAGTAATCATCATGTGTCATAAAGTAAGGTGACGACTCAGGGCATAACACTATAACTGGAATATAAAAGTGTTGCATTTTAATTTATCCAATAATAATAATTAGTACCGTTTGATATTTCAATCGCCTCTCTACCAGCGGCTCACATCACCGATAGTCCATACTAGAGTTCGCGCTCTGTAGAACTTACCCGGGTCTGATATGTGAGTACCAGGACCCGGACAAAAACGAGACCAAATATCACACGTTCATAATATTATTACTGTCTGGTTGTTTTATGTTATTCATCCGATTCATATGCTTTTGTATATGCTACCGGCACACATACATCCACTTATAAATAAAACGAGTTATTATTTGGAAACTGATAAATCCGATGGCATATATTTATAGTGGGTCCCGTTTCTGCCCGGGACTAGCTCAGGAGTACAGGCTACTGCTTTCGGGGACTTATCATTACACGCCTCACACGATACTTCAGAAATATCACCACTATAAATATGACATCATACCGGTTTTCATCAGTTTCCCCCACCCCAGTGTAAGTTGAGTATTTTTATTATACATATATGAGTTGCCCAAAGATAATATCTACAAGTGTATACAGTATAACCATAATTATCCAATTATGAAAATTAACAGGAGTATAATATTAGGAATCACCCTTTTTTAGGGGTTCAGAAATACAGGAGTACAGAAGTTCAGGAGTACAGTAATTCAGGAGTACCAAATATCTAGTAACAGTATAATAATCATGCCAAGTCCCCGTAAAAGTAATAGTCATGAATATGCAATATAATATAGGTGCCACAATATCAGGTTAAGTGTCAAGTGTTATTATATCAGGTGTCAGATATTAGGCGATAAGTATAGCATAGCAAGTACCGGCGTCAGATATCAAGTAATAAGTATAGCATGGCAAGTACCGGTATCAGATATCAAATAATAAGTATAGCATGACAAGTACCGGTGTCGATATCAAGTGATAAGTATGGCAAGTACCGGTGTCAGATATCAAGTAATAAGTATAGCATGGCAAGTACCGGTATCAGATATCAAGTAATAAGTATAACATGGCAAGTACCGATGTCAGATATCAAGTGATAAGTATAGCATGGCAAGTACCGGTGCATATATATCAGGGTTAGGTAACTAATATGTCGGTGAGAGTCACAACATCAAATATCAGGTATCAACCGTCACATAACATGGTACAGGAGAACGGTATAAATATTTCAAACTCTTCACAATCATTTTTATAATAATAATAAATTTATCTTTTAATTAGTTATGTGAAACCGAGTAAAGCGGGAGCAGATCTAGATATACCCTGTATAACACCGGTTCGACAAAAGCATAATAATGGCCGGAAGCTATTTATAAAGCATGATAATCATTTATATAATATATACTAACTTGCATAAAGAGACATCGTATATTAAAAGTAAGATAATAATTATTAGACATGTAACGATGGTAATAAAGTAAGAAATGTACTCGCCTAATACCGGGATGAAATACCGAGTTAAAGTCCGAGAAGTTCGCGAACCCGTGCGAGCAAGCCACTAACCCATATTTATATATTAAATATATAATTATAATTATATATAAATAAATATTATAGAGGGAATGAGAGAGGAGAGAGAAAGTCGTAGGAAGGGGAGAGAGAGAGAGAAAAAATAGGGTATTTTTAGAAAGGAATTAGGAATTAAAAGGGAGGGATATGGTTGTAATTATGGGAAAGTAATTTGGGAATGAAGTTGAGGGTATTTTAGGGATGTGGAAATGTGGGTGTATTTTAGGAAAATAAAGAGAAAAGAAAAGAAAGAAATAAAGAAGGAAGAAGAAAGAAAGAAAGAAAGAAGGAAATAGAGGGGAGGGGGTAGGGCCGGCCACCGTCGGCTCCGGCGGCCTGGCGGCGGCAGCGGTGCCGCCTGGTGAGGGTGGGTGGTGCGCGCGCCCTAGGGGAGGGGAGGATAGGGCGGTGGAGTAGTTTGGTTGATGGTGAAGTTGTTGGTGGAGGAGTGGTGGTGATTGTGGTGATTGTTAGAGGTGGTGGAAAGTTAGAGGAGGAGGTAATGATTGGGTGGTGGGAGTGGTGAATTTGATGGAGGTGGTGTTGAATTTTAGAGGAGGAAGGGAGGTGATGGTGGTGGGTTTTGATGAAATTGGAGGTGGAGAGTGGTTGGTAGAGGTTGAAGGAGGTGGTAGAGGCGGAGAGTGGTTGGTAGAGGTTGCAGGCGGCTGTGGCAGGGGAGCAGAGCAGGGGGAAAGTCAAAGGGGAAGAAAATAAAAGAAAGAAAAGGAAAGAAATATAGGAAAAGGAAACAATAAGGAAAAAGAAAAGAAAATAGTAGAAAATTTTATTATTAAATATTTAATTTATTAAATATCTGGGAGTATAAAGTAGGGGAGTAGGGAAGGAAAAAGTAAGAAAAGAAATTGTCGGTAAATAATATTATTATTTTAATAGGGCGAAAATTCGACTGTTTCGGAAACTGTTCCGAAAAATTCTCAAAATAGAAAATATTATTTTAAGATGCTAGGTGAAATCGCATTCGAGAAATTCGATCCAGTTTTCAAATTAAAAATACTGAAATCTTCCGGCGATACCAGCCGACTCCAAAATCGGAGAATTTTTGATAAATTTAGAAAAATCCAAAAAAATGTTTTAGATAGAAAATGAAAATTTAAGAAGTAACGTGAATATCGTTTCTGAAAATTCAATCCTGCTTGAAAACTAAAAATCCGGGAATAAGTCAGCTATGCCGTCGATACTGGTTTTAGAGATATTGCAAAAAAATTCTAAAAAATTCTAGAAAATCATGAAAAATCTAAAATATTGGAAAACAGTGTTTGAAACTAAAATTGGTCAAGTCGAACGTCCAGAAAGGTCAAATCGGACAGCAGGCTAGTATTGGGTTCCCGGTCCGGGTCAGGGCTGACTATAGGACTAAGAATTCAGATCCGATACAAAAACATGAGAAATCACAACTTAAAAATAAATACTGAAAGAAAATTGCAATAATATGGTCGAAAAAGTCGGGACACGTATCTGGGTACGTATCCCGGGAACGGGGTGCTACAGCTCATGTGTGTGAGCCACACACACACATGATAAGACGGTCAATCCAGCGTTGACACGTGGATAATATGTCGGGTTTCAAGGGGACAGAGCTTTAAACTCTTTGGACCTCTTACAATATTATAAGAGGGTCAATTTCACGTTTCAATGCGAGATTGAATCTCTTATAATATGTGTGCGTCGCTTCGTGCATATAAACCGAACCCGTCGTTTTGGGGAAGGAAAAGCTCGAAATAAGCTAAAAACTGTTTATTTGTTTTGTACAAAAGAGAAGAGTTTATACTTTGAAGTCTCCAAGTCTATTGAACAAAATTTAAAAACAAGGCATGTGTCTTTGAGCACTATGGTTAGCACTCCGAGTTTTAGCTTCGCTGGATGAGAAAAATTAACTGAATGCTAGATTGAGGTTCATTAGTAAAACTTAAAAAACTTTAGAAAATATTTTCTTTCCATTTTCATGAGTCCTCGTGCACTTTCTTTTTATTGTTACAAACACTGAAGTATTTATACATGGCAAGTGTCACAAAAAATTCAATAAGATTTGCTAAACTCTTTTGTTCTCTCTTTTCAAGTAAAACAAATATACTAAGGAGCCGTTTGGTTAGCAGTGGAAGCGAGAAAGCGAGAAAGAAGTAATAGTTTTTTTTACAATTTGAGAATTTGTTAGCAAATTTTTTAGTATTTGAATGATGCTGGGAAGTGTGATTTGAAAAATATTATGTCTTTTTCAGTGTTTTGATCGTAATATAGAAGTGAAAGTAGAAAAGTTAACTGCAAAATAATATTAAAATAAAATTATTATGAAAAATTAGAGTATAATTAGAATGCAAGTGAGATTTACATGACCACAAAATTAACTATTTTGAGTTATAACTTATTATAAATGAGATTAAATGGCCACAAAATTAACTGCAGCACCTTCAAAGTGAGAAAATGGTTGGGTAAAAGAGAGGTGTAAAAAGAAAAGAGAAAAAGAAAGAGTTTTCTCATTTTTCTTTTTCGGTATTTCGATGGACAATAGAAGTGAGAAATGAGACCTCCCACTTCCTCACTTCCCTATGCATCCAAACAACCTCCAAATTTCATGGAGATTGACTCATACATGCTGAGTCCACTTCATGGGAATATTCCTAGCGGGTATACTACAGTAAAGAAGAAAAGAAAGAGGACTCAAATGGTAGGAATATCCTTCTAGGCCTGTTTGATTTGCTACAAGTGAGATAAAAAAGTGAAAGTAAGAAATAGAGAGGAAAATGTGAAGAAAAGAAAGGAAATTAAAGTTTGTGTAAGTAAATTTTTCGGTGTTTGGTTTTAATGTGAAAGTATAAGTGAAAAAATATATCGTATTTTTCGGTATTTTGGTAGTAATGTGAAATTGAAAGTGGACAAATTGGTCTCAAAATTGACTGCAAAATAATATTAAAATAAATATTAATTATGAAGTTTTTTTTGAGATTGTAATTAGACTGCAAGTCAAATTTATATAATCACAAAATTAACCGTTTTGAATTATAATTTATTACAAGTGAGATTTACATGTTTTATAATTAACTGTAATATTCTGTAAGTGAGAAAACGATAGTGTAAAAAAAATTTTAAAAAGAAATTTTTTTTTCTCATTTCTCCTTTTTAATTGTAAACAAATATTGAAAATCATAAATGAGTTTTCTCAAATCTGTTTTTGCCCACTTCCGCCCCCAAACAGAATACAGTTGTTTTCATTGTCTGTTTGGTTGTCGTAACTGGCCGTAATTCGTAGTTGTAATTGATAAAGTCTTTTACAATTGTAAATGAGTTACATGTATGTAAATTTCACGGTGTTTGGTTGGTAATATAAAATTGTAAAGTGGGAAAGTGTATTGTACTTTACGGTGTTTGGTTGTCGTAATGTATAAGTCGTAAGTGAAAAAGTTGACCACAAAATTAGCTATTTGTTGATTTTAAAAGTTTTAATAATACAAATAAATATTAAAAAGTTAAATATTAAATTTTTTAATATTAATATAAAAAATATTACAAATTTGTATGACCATAAAATTAACTGTAACTGAGCTGTAAGTGAGTGGTAACTGGGTTGCAAATGAGTGTTAGTTGAGTTACGTAAGTCTTTTACGAATTACGGTCCAAACAAACGCCGTAGTTGTAACCGAGTAGTAAGTCATTTACGAATTACAGAATTTTACGCGAAACAAACGGCCCCTAATTGTGAAAAATCCAAAGAGGAGTTGCTTCAGCAATCGTGAAGTTTCTTTCAAGCAAACAAACAACAACCATTGACTTAATTGATATGTCTTCAACATGTAACAACAAACAAATAAATAAAGTTTTCGAGATTTTTTTAGGCTAATTTTCTGAACACCCTTAAACTTTCACGATTTTTTTTTTATAAAAAGACCATCAACTTAGGAAATCCCGAATAACTATTTTGAATTAAAATTTCCAAACTATCATCTTTCGTCAAACAACCATATGACTGACTAATTTATGATCCGTACACTTCTAATTTATGAAAAAAAATGTATTATAAACGTGATGATTTAAGGGTTATTTGGTCATAAATTAGGCATATACACCCTACATTACTACCCCTCATATGGTATTTATAAAAAGTATTTTTTTTAAGGAAATCTTTTATATTTCAAAGTAGCTATTTTAGATCTCCTGAGTTGAGGCGGGTATGAAAGCTTAAGGAAACTTTTTCTTTAAAAAATAACCAAAAATAAAAAAATAAAATCCCAGGTCAAAGATTTTCTAATTTCACACGCTACATATAAATTAGTGCCTAGGGTTTCGGCTAGTCATAGAAAGAAGATTTTTTTTCTCCCTTTTTTCCTTTTTTGGAGAAAATTTGATGGGCAAAGATTTTTTTTTTTTTAATCCTAGAAAGCCCTTCTTAGCTGTTGGATCAATATTTCTCATCAATCTCGTCATCTTCTTCCTCTTGTTTGCAGTGAGCAAAACTCAATGGGGAAGAGAAAGAGAAGTGCTTCTCTACTTGAAGACATTGCCGAGGTAAAAAAGCATGCATTTTAAAAGAAGGAAAAAAAATTTATTTCTTTCAACAAGTATTGATAATCTTTTATGTGTGCAATGTAGGATGTTCTCTGTTCGATTCTTTCCTTATTGATAATGAGAGACATAGTTAGGATTAGCAACTTCCCAACCTTATCTTTGATGTCCCCAACATGTTGAAACCCAACAATTTACCTAAAAGAGGGCTTTTTGCTAAAGAAATTAGTAGGGAGAAGCTGCTTGGTATATTGAGGGAAAGAGAAAAGAGATTTGTCAAGGCCGTTGACGAAGTTTTGAAGCATCATGGAGGCAAAGGGGCAGAAATTTTTAAAGTTCAGTTCTTCCTGCGTAGCAAGCATTATGAGAATCTCATAGATGGGTTGTCCATGCGATCGTGTCAAATGCTAAGAAGACTGTTATAAAATTAGTGGAACCAGGAATTGATCACTTGACTTGTGCATTGGTATTTGAATTGGCGAAACAGGCGTCCCCTTAGAGTGTCTGTGTCTTGAGTTCTGCTCCTTGAGTGTACCCTCGGATGTCAATGGCTTTCACTCCCTTAAATCCATCGAGTTTGATAGTGTTTCTGATGGGAATATTGCAAACCTGTTATCCAACTGTTCTACTGTTGAGTTGTTGAGCCTTAAGAATTGCTCTGTGCTGACAGAGTTGAAGATATCCAACCGACTACGCCATTTGAAATGTTTGTCTGTTCATAGCTGCTATGGTTTGAGAAGTATAGAGATATGTACCAGAACTCTCACCAATTTTGAGTACAAAGGACACGAAATACAATTTGTGTATGGTGAAACTTCTTCCTTGACAAGGGCATTTATGTGCATTCCAGATCGCGGTGATTTTATGCTTTATGCTCTCACTGGGCTATCAAGAGTACTGCCTCATCTCAAGACATTGTTCTTGGATTTTTGTGAGCTTCATGTGGTGCGTGTTTCTAATTATTATGTACTTGTGGAGTTTTTTTTTATGTTTCTTGATTTATGCTCTGAGGACTGATCTGTTTACCCCCTCTCTGACTTACCTTGTCAGGTTGGTGATAATATCCCGTGAAGTTCCACAACTAAATTTGATTACTTGCGTCGCTTGGTGAATAATGTCTCAGACAACTCACCCAAGCTTCTACATCTGGTGTTTTTCTTGAAGGCATCTCCCTACGTTGAAAACTCTGAAGTTCATGTATGTCATCTAACCCTTCTCAATAAATTTAGGGACGAGAAATTATTATGTCGATCATGAATGACATCATCATTTTCTACTTTTTAATGCCATTGCTGTTTATAAAGAGTGCAAAGTAAACCGACAAAAAGAATAAGACGTCTAGTGAGTGATTTCATCAAATAAAATCACGAGGCTCGAGAATCCCATGTTATTAGCACTTAGCAGTAGAGCCTCCAACTAAAAAAACACATGTTCCATTCTTTTGACTTTGCCACAAAGTGCATTCTTCTTTTTTATCTTCGATAAGATCCCTGCCTATAGTTTCACAAGAGACAAGAAAATTTCTGTTAGATCATTAACTGTTTTGTATTTTAAAATAAAATATGAGAATTTTGTTCCTGCCACAGAACATGTCAGTGCCACCATAAAAAGTCCCAGGCTATCTTAACATTCTTTGAACCCTGTCTCCTTCTTCATGCTGACCACCAAAAGCTTGATGAAGCAGCAACATGCTGGCATTCTCTTTTACGGAATGACCTGCTCTCTCTTCCTCTGATACAACTGAAAATGAGTAGTGAGTAGTTCCCTCATTTCCCTGACTCTAACACTATACCATGAGTCTCTTCTCTCTTAATTTATCTATTTTAAGAATCTTATTATGCATTAGCAGCCACATCAAATATTTTATATCCTGAACTTCAGTTGGACTTCATTCCTCCAAAGATTTTTACAATAAGAACAAATCAACCTGCCCTAATTTGTGAACACATAACTATCTCCACAATGTTCAAAAATGCTTTATGCGCTAGAACGTTATTTGCTAGTGCATACTGCACACACCACATAATGCTATTTGAAGAGATTAAGAAAGAAAGAAAGAAAGAGACTACATACAAATGAAGAAAATGGCTACTAATGACAATTTTATTATGAGTACAATTTTTAACAAGGGAATGAATTATATTGAAAGGGGTCTTTTAACAACTAACAAGTAAAGTGGACCACACAACTAGTTCACAAAAAAGCTAAATGATCAGTAAAAGCAACTGATTATTCAATTAACAATTATCAGTTATCATCATAGTAAATGAAATAACTAATTAATTTGTTAAGTCATCAAACCCCTAAGTCAAAAATAGTAGAACAAAAGAAGTTGGGTAATCAAGTTATCATCAAATAATTGAAGACAATTTAAGTTAGAAAATGTACCTCAATATGTAATGAGTGACTTTTGCAACATGTAATTCATGCGAAATGTGAAACAAAATGAAAACTAAAAACAAATCTGAAATCAATGCCATAGATTAATACTAGTATACTATTATAGTAAATCACTAAATTGACATCAAAGTATCAGTATTTAATACACATTATAAGCATAGATGAAAAGTACTTTTTCCAATACAAGCATAAACATTGAGCACTCATCTCATCGAAGATTAAACCATACATGGACGAAGAGTACTTTCTTCCGAGGCAAATCAATCATCCATTGATGTCGTCTTTTCTTGACTTGATGTACAGATGTATTCATAGCTCTTGACTGATCCTCCTCTCTTCTTCTTGATCCACATCTTTGCGTCCAAAGAGTTCTCCACCTCCCTTATGAAACCCTAGATTTTAAAACTTCTTACCAAGAATTTTGATAACCATAAACATCGAGAAAGATCTCTCGTCTTCCTTCTTCTATAAGTGGCATAAGCACAAGGTGGAGGTTCAACTTTTGTGACGGTAACCTCTTTTCCCTTTGTTCTTTTACTTTTTCGAGGTTGGATACTTTCATAATGTGATGCTTGTGCACCCAAATCTCATGTCACTCTAGAGCCCACCAATAAGATATTTTCTTCCTCAACATTGTTCTCTTTCTTTTACTCCTGAATCCTCCTAGCGGAAGTATGAGCATCATCCTTCCCTTCAAGAGAACCCATGATTTCCACTTTAGCCTCTTCAGCTTATGCTTCCTTTTTGTAACGCCCCGATCCTAAAGATACGGAGACGTTATGGCGACGCATATACGCGAGGAAAATACCCCACGTATACACGCTAAGCCTAAATTGTAACCTGAACAAGCTATGAATCAGAACTATAATAACCAAGGATCACTGCAATAATACATATAGTCAACCACGCATGATATCATATGAATCAAGAGCTAGAATAGTGACTGGAATAAGAACTGAGCTGATATGACAAGAATCAGGAAGTAATATGAAAGCTAAAAAGATAAGAGTAACAGAATAGAATAGGAAGAAGCTCCAGCTATTCGCAAAGCGTACCGTCTCATCGAATACCTGCACATTAGAAACAATCATCCAATATCTGGACGTGCAAATCCAGGGTCGTCAGAACGCGACCATAATGAGTGTGTGTAAAGGGGAAAGAACTCGTGCAGAAGAAACAATGTGCATAAATAGTAGTAAGAGCAACAGTAAATAGAAAAGGCTAAATAACAAGATAAATAGCTGAACAGTAATACACATGATAATACATGAATAAAGGTAGAATATAACTGGCACAACTGTAAATATGCAATCAAAGTCAAGGCGTGTAATCTATCACATGTCACTAGGTTGGTATCTAAATATGGTCAGGGTTATAGTTATATGTCTATCACAGTAATATAAATGTACAGTCAGGTAATTAATGTCAGTCACAATACATTAACAGTTTATTTTCATTTATTATGTCAGCGAACACCAATTGTCACTTGTAATAGACGCATCCCATACTACGCCTACTACTCGTATCAACCGGAGTCCTAAGTTATTGAAATTAACAGAAGAGACATTGTCCATGCTTTAGGTGGGTCCCGTACATACCCGGGACCACGGCCTCAGTTTCCTGGGCTGAACCAGACCGTACCCTAGGTACTCAGTAACAGTAACAGTAATCTCACTGTGAAAACAGTGGAACAGTAACAGTACAGATGGGATGTCAGTCATCCCCCAGGAACCCTGCAGTGGAACCCTCAGTCGGCTGCGCAACCTGTATCCTAGGTCCACCCAAAATACAGACGCTGTCTCCTCCATCAATTTCCCCAATCCCAGTGTAAGTTATCCATTAACAGTATTATTTATTTCAGTTAAGTCAGTCAATATCAATGTCACCTAGAATACTGAGACATGTAGTGACCGTAACAGTAACAGTACAGTAACAGTAATTGTATACACGATGAACAGTAATAGAACAGTGAACAGTAACAGTAATCGTGTATACAATGAATAGAGCTGTACCGAGTGTTACGGTTTGTGATACTTTCCCAGTAACTTTCAGTAACATGAGCAGTATGTTTATCAGGTAGATGTCATGTACAATCAGTGAGGTCACTTAAGTGGGATCATTAATTTATAATATTTATTTAGAATCAGTAATATAATCTTTTTACGTTTATTCATTGTGTATTTAATGTGTGAACATGAACAATAATTAACGTGCGTGAACAGTAAATAAACATGAAGATTGTTTAAACATAATAACGTTTATAGGAAACAGTAAAAGCACTCATATAAAAATAATATCAAAATACTCAATAAGAAAACAAGGAACACTCACATGAAATGACGCGGTTTCGGGTCTGAATCGTCGTCTGGTCTTTACTGCACGAATCGGTACTGGTCTACGAATCATCCCATGTATCGGTCTTCGGATCTCCTGTGTGTCGGGTCCACAACGGTACGAATCTGAATCATGTCCGGGTCTTCTGCAACGGATCCGGATCTCACCAAACAAATCCAAAATGCTGTGGCACGCAATCAAACACACAAATAAATATAAATATACACTACACACACTCCCGAGCAACCCGACACATACAAATAAATATACACTAAACTTATTCCCGAGCGCATCGACAGATACGTGTACACCCATATACCAACATATACATACCTACATCTATAAATATATATACCCACCTAAATATTAATGCACTTATTACTACAACACTACACATAAAATATATTAACTCACGCACCCCAGTCAGAGAACTCACACTTAGGCACAGCACAAACTAAGGCCATGCACCAAAAGACAAATTAATAAATATGCACATTATATGTTCATACTTGTACACATGAAATTAATATATATAAGAGAGGGAAAGGGAAACTCACGCTACGGGGCGAATTTCGGCGCACCGACGGAGGCGTCCGGGGTCGCGGAGGGTGTCGTTGGATAGAGCAACTCGCCGCGAAGGGCGTGGGGTGCGTTCGTGCTCGCCGACGTCGATCAACGGCGTCCCGCGGAGAGCCGGAAAATGACTCGGAGTAGGATTTTGCCGCAAACACAACAAACACAAATGAATCAATATCGTGTACAGTTATGCATATATATATATATATATATATTTAACCCATCAAAAAGCTGTACAATTTAGGAAAAAGGAGAGTATAATTACTTCTCTCACATTCTCAAAATAATCAAACACATCATACAAAATGCTAGTTACTGGGCCTATCCTGAAGCCAAAGAGTCTTGTAAAGGAGATCAAACTTAAAGTATTCAGAGCAACAAATCCAACGCAATTCAAAACATGAGTGATCCCATGCTCCCGCATAATCTCTCGGTTTCTTGCGACTGAATCACTCCCCAAATAGATATGATTTACGACTTGAGCATTCCTCATCAAAATAGCGATCTGATTCTTGTTACCTTGGGATCGGAGCGAAGAAAGGTCGATCTTGAGATCGGGTCGGCCGCTGGGGGTCGAAGGCTGCGGCCACTTGTCGACATCGTCAGATCCGGCCTTCGGCCACTCATCCAAAGCCCCGGTGAGCTATCGAAGGCGGCTGCAGAGGCGGGAGGCAAGATCTCGCCATCGAATTCTGGGGTCTAGGAGTCAGAGGGGGAGCTGGATCCAGAGAGGGGAGGCGGCTGTAGATGGGGAGAGGAAATAGATGGTGATTAGGTTAGGATTAATAGCTAGGATTATATGTAATGGGTTTGGGTTGATGGATGGGATCCAAATTGGAAAAAGTATTGGGTATATGGTTTAGGCCTGGGCTGTTTGCTGGGCTTAACAAACAAAAGAAAAAGGTGAGAAGGAATGATGAAAATGACTTGATGGGTTAGGCTCCTATGGGCTTTGTTCGGATCAAGACCAAAATACACATGATGGAGATTCAAAGTATAACTTGGTAGGATGGGCTCAAATTAGCACAAGAGACAAATACAATTGTTATGAGCTAAGGTCCCTTGGGCTAAAAGAAAAATAAATATTTATAACATATAAACAATAACAATTAATAAAAACTAGATAATCATAATTAATTAGTAATAACCATAGTAATAAATTCTAATAATAATTAAAATGCTCATAACCATATACTAATATTAATAGTTAACAAATAATGTACTGACACATCATAATAATAACAATAATGTTATTAATAATAATAACACAATAATAATAATAACATAATTAACAACGAAATGATAATAGAAATATCCACTACCAATAATATCTATCAATAATAGTAATAAAAATAAGTAATAATCGTAATAAAAGAATAATAATAATAATGGAAGTAACCACTAATAATATTAACAACTAATAGAAATAAAATAATAATTAGTAAAAGAAATGTCAACATACAATCAAATTACCATTCACTATCTCAAAAATAAATTCCCACTATTTAATAATAAAAATAATCTGAAGGAGGAAAATAACAAATCAAGTTGATGAAATAAAAATAATCAGTAATTCAAAATAAATACTTTTAGAAAAATGAAAATACTGTATTACTAGCTAGGGATCTTACACTTTTCATGGAAATTACTTGGAGTTAAGTGTTTTCTTTTGTGTAATTTACCCAAGAGGAAAGTACAAGCTTTCTCTGTTAAGAAGCTCAAAACAGAACCAGTTCTACTAACTGGATCTGGTTCTAATTTGTCATATATGGAATTGCATATTTTTTTGTTCAAAATAATTTCTTAAATTGCTTTACTCTATATGTTAGTTCTTCTATATCATTGTGTTCTGGGAAATATATTCGAAGATGACCTGATCAAGCTACATCTAGTGTCATATAGCTGAAGGCTTGCAAGGGCTTAGTTTTAGCACCATGTCCACCCACAGGCATGAATGGCTATCCTATGCTGTTCATTGCTGTGAATGTGCAAGTCTTGTCAACTTACACTTTGGCAGTGCAAAGAAATCAACTAAAATTTGGCCTGAACTTGTTGCTCAAAGGCACCATGGATTCTCAAGAGTAGGAACTGCCTCCAGTTAGTCAAGGCATGCAATTTAATTAGTCCAGGGTTCTCCGGTGCACACTGCTTCTTATATAGAGGTTGCTTGGGCAGTAGAATCTTGCATAAAGAGATAACAAGTATCTCAAAACATAAATGTGCAACTGATATAGACTTGTCCTTAGTGGAGGTAAGTGCGAGTAGGTCCTAGTTCGTCTGTTAAGATAGAGTAAATTTGAGCAAGTCAACTTAAGTGTTGATAAACATGAGTTACAAAACAATACCTTAGATAATTACAGGTCTTGATAAGGCTACCAGCCTACTACAATGGTATTGCTCTTATGATAGCAATAGCAGTTGCATTTTGTTGGTTGTATCATTTATTTAGGCCTGTCTTTGTAATGTGCTAACTAACTTGATCGTTGCTGACTAGAATAAGATAAGACCATGCATCCTTGTTCCATCACCTATTACTCCAGCTCCGCCAAAAGACTTATATCTACAATAACATTGGTCTGGCTCTGACATTGAGCCAGTAGCTTCCATCAGAGTCACACAGAAGTAGACAGAAGTGGATGTGCTGATCAATACTCAAGCTTTGAGGGTAGCTCTCTATGCTTGCCAAATTGTCTGCTGAGGTAGATACTAAATGCAGTGGACAGAAGATACAAAACTTATCGAACGTTATATCAATAAGCTTCTTGCATTTGCAAGAACTAAAACTCAAGATTTCATCTTTGGCTGATCTGCACTTAACTCCATAACAAGGACCCTTGCTTAGGTCCAAGCACTGATGACCAAGCAATTTTGCAACTCTGACGAGTGATGAAGAATCTGAATAAGGGCAGTAACGACAAATCACCGGGGAGTGATTTTTGTCCACTTTCTTTTTCCTCAAAACCTCATAACACATGTGGTGAACTTCGACTATGCTTGGGGTTGTATCAGCTCTACTCCACTCTCTGTAAGTAACCATGTATATTTTCATAACGGCTTAATATGAACACATGAATATGAGATCATAATGTCTTTTTGAGCGCCGTCATGGTTACCGTATTATCGGATCAGTAAGGATTAGTGATTGATGCATTGTGAACACATATGATTCAGCATACTTCACCTATGGTCCATGCATGAAAAGCCACCTTGTTATGTGTTTATCTGAACTGATGGAGTACGTATTATGGTCAGTGGTCACAAGAGGAAGAAACTTTGGTGAGCTTTGATGCTATTTGCATTTGGGAATCTGGAAATTCCAAACATTTATTGGGTCTTAAGTTGGATTAGAATCATGCTACATTTGAGGTGATGGGTCGCTTTGGAGACTCCATATCTCAAATGGCTAGCACCTTGATAAGGAAATGCATTTAGTATCTAAAATTGATATTTTTCTAAAAGGATTGTTTATGTGGAGCAAATCATGCTATTTTTCTCTTGGTAGAAATTTGATTTGATGTTACTTTATGCTTGCATTTTTATAATGGACTGTTTGTTTCTGATTGCTTTCTGGTTATACCAAAGTACAAATTCACTTCACAAACACAAACTTGATCTTCCATTTGATATAATTGAAATTCAAGTTTATTCTTTAATTACTATTTTCTCTTTCCCCTAACATCCTTACAAGACAGTTTTACAGGATTCAAGTTGGTGTACAATCTCCCGAAGGGGTTAGCTCCATCCATGGTATACTTCAAAGATTCAGTGATTTCTTGAAGTTATACTCTGCTGTAAGTTTCAATTCACTATATGATATTTATATATTCAATGATTTGTATATAGATTCTTTCCATCATCTTATTTGCACCACCATTTATCACGAAAAGTGAAAAGATATTGCACTGAAGAGTATGGTAAATATACTTGGCAAAGAATTATTCTTGCTTGTAGCGATGGAGAACTGCAAAGATAATAGCAGAGAGTACAAATTGGCAAACATGTTTGGAAAATAAGATTCAAACTTGATTGGATGAGAAACACTATGTTTGTGAATCCCTACCACATCTTCAAAATCAAAGAATATGATTTAATGAGCAAGAAAAGAATAAGTTCATTTTAAATGGTGCATTTTATCAGGCTTTCAATATTCGTACGACCTTTTCAAAAAAGAAAAATATTGTTATGGCCTTCCAAATGATGACACCCTCTGCATCATTCCAGTTCTCCCTCCCATTCAATATGCTACAGTTTAGAGAGCTTTAGAATCTTCGACTAAACTGAAAATGGATGACAAGCTCACTGATAATTACTAGAAAAAAAACTGCTTTTCTTTGCTAGTTAAAGTAAGCCCATATAGTTTCTCCAGTTTGATTCTGATTTCGAGTTTCATTAATCAAAATCTTGAAGCTATGTACATTAATGTAAATAATACTATTTTCTCTATTCTTATATTATCCATATTCATATTTGATAAACCATTTTACTGTTTCTATTGTTATCTGGATTGAAATCTAAATTATATCCGATTTTCTTCTCTCTGCACTTTAATAATGGGGTTCTTAGCTTACATGCTCTTATGTTTTTGCGAAATAACATATTTCACCTTCCCATGATATTTCCTGATGTGACCTTCTGTTTTTGAGTTATTATGCGCACATGCCCGACTTTCACCTACATAGTTTACTTAACTTTGGCAACCTGCACGACAAACTTGTTAGCGCAAAGGCCCTTTACCTTAGATTCGATGATGACTAACTTATGAAGTTAAGTTACTAATGATCTTGTATTTATATAATTTCAGATATTGATCAAGATCTTAGCAAGTGTTTAGCTTCAACAAAGGATTCATAGTCAAGTTTTGAAGCTAACACGTGTTGATTAAAGAGCTCGCACGTTAAGATCGCATCTAGTACTCGAGATGGAGCCAAGCTCTTTAGATCATATTTGGATCGAGTCGTCTTGGAGAAGAAAACTTGTATCTAAGTTTGTTTAATTTAGTATTTAGATCTTGTGTAATGATAATTTAGCTTTGAGTTGCTCAAGTATACACATACAAGTTTAAATAGTTTTTGGTTCCGGTTTAACCGTTTGTGTTTTCAAGTATACATCTTTTAGTTTCATGAATAGATTTCATCAAAAGAAGTTTTATATAGTTTATATGTATATTGGATTTCATTCATTTACATTGACGGTTCATATATGTTTAAAAAATTTATTTTGATGTATCTAGTTATGTATTTAAGTTTTATTTTTATCAAAACTTATTTTGAGATTTATTGTCAAAAATAAGTATATATCATTTACCATGTGTATTGGATTCTATCCCTGCACATCATGCTTCAAAAGTGTTTCAATATCTTATTTTTGTATTTATACAAGTTTGAGGGAAAATTGGATTTCATTTCAAAATTTAAGTTTTTGGAAAATACGGTTTTTGGTTTAAGTTTAAATTTTTATGTCTCAAAAATAGTTCAAATTGATTGTAATATGACTTGATCTTTGATCAAACATATTTGTACTTTAAATATTTACATGAATTTATTTTTGTGAAATTTATGAGATTTTATGAGAATATATAGGTATTTAAAAGACCACATTTTTTATCCTATAATCTCTGTTCTGGGTTGTTGGCGGTCGACTGACCCGTCGATCGAACCAGGGCTCGGTCGACTGGTCGGTCGGCCGACGTGCACGAATACATGTGCAAACCTAGTGCCTAAGGGCCAGTCGACCGTGCGGTCGACCAACTGGATCAACCCAACTCTCGGGTTGATCCCGGTCGACCAAGCGACGGTCGACTGATTGGCCTTTGCCTTGGAGGCGGTCGACCGACAGCCCCAACGATGGAAAATTTGACCGTTGGCCGGTTGACCGGGCGATCGACCGACAGGCCTGTTAGGCCTGGTTTTGGACCCCAACGGCTATATTTTGGAAACCCTATAAATATAAGTTCTCTTGACCAGTTTTGTACAAGATTTCTAAGAACAATTTTTTCATGTTCTCAAGTGTTTTCAGCAAATTTTTAAAAGAAGTTTTTAAAAGAAGTTTTTGTGCAAAAACTTTTATCTTTTATATTTTCAAAGTTTTGAAAATCAAAAGAAAACAAGTTTTGGAAATTTAGTTTCTTGTTCTTCATTTCTCTATCAATTCAAGAGTTTTTTCAAGTGTTTTCTTTGTGTTTTCTTTCCCAAAAACTTTGTCACTCACATACTTAAGTTTTTCATTGCTTATATATCCTCTAAAATCTTGTATTATGAGAAGAGTTTTGTTTGTGATCTTTTGAGATCACCAAGAGTGTTTATGATCTTAGTGATCACTAAGTTTTTATTTCTCTTTTCTTTGTGCTTAGGCTTTGTGCCTTCCTCTTGTGTAGAGGAGTGAGAGTTGGAGTTATGTACTCCTTTTGTGTAAGTTGTAATTCTCAATTGAGATCCCTTTGTGAAAAATCCAATAGTGGATAGTAGAATTTCTTCTGTGTGAAGGCGGGGGGACGTAGAACAGTGGCTCGAACCTCGAAACATATTCTTATTTTTGCGTTTGATCTTCTATCTCTCAACTCTCTACTCCTAATATCTTGTATGCTCTTTATTATTCATATCTCTATTTGCTTGATATTACTTGTGCTTAATTGATATATGCTTGGGATTGTTTAATATCTTGCATGCTATTATTTATTACTCATCTAGTACATGCTTGATATTGTATTTGTATGCTCACACTGGTATTCAACCTAGAGAGCTATAATAGCACATCAACTTTTAATCTAGAGGAATGTTGAGGAGAAAGTCCAGAGCCCTTCACGGGAAATTTGGCTTCACTCTTTGGTTATATTTTGTGTGTTAGTATAAAAGTTTTAGTTTGCATAATTAGTTTTTAATTTCGCATTATTTGTCTTAAATTAGTACTACACCTATTCACCCCCCTCTAGGTGTACTTTCAAAACTATCCTCAATTTCTTGAGCTCTGGACCATTTCAGCAAAAATATAGCTAACTACTTTTAAATTTAACACCAAAGAAAGTATGTTAAAGGATATGCTTGCCAAAAAGACTAAAGTGGATAAAATTAATTAGTTTTATCCCTATAAATTTTAAAAGTTAACTTAATCTATGCATTAATCATTAAGATTCATCATTAATTAAATTTTCTTAATCCTCAGATGATAAAGTTATAAAATTACTCAAAAATACAAGGTTATAGTTTTACCAAATCATAATAGATTTCTATACTATAATCACATATATACCTAGTGCACATATACTAAATATGTAATTTAGTATCTATATGCTTGTAGTCTATTAGAGAGCAATTAAGACTTACTATTTACTTAGTAGATGCTCTTTGAACAAATTCTTATTTTTTGTTTTAAGGGTTCCAAATATTAATATATATATTTTTTCATAAGATTGAATTATACATATAGTTAATTTGAGTTTTATAAGTTTGGAGAATCTTTAGCTATCAGGTAATATAGTAAATTTATTAATAAAATAATCATGGTTTCAGATATCTGATTCTCATATATATCAGCAATAACATATTGGATTTTGGGGTACCCGACACGATATTAACCCTATAGTATCGGCCGATATCGGAGTTGATATTACCAATATGGTCGATATTGCCGATATTGGCACCTGATATTCTCGATATTGATACTAAAAAACATGGCCCGATACCGATACCGAGATTTCAAACCATGATTTTCGATTCTGCACCATGAAATGCTTAATATTTGAGTAATATAATTAAAGAAAATTAGCATTTGTTTTCTTAGTGACTTTGTCTAACTTCCTAGTAAGAGCACCTTGTCAATGCTTCTTGCTGCCACATTTAGTCTTTCATTTTGATAATTCTATTTGATAGGGTTGATTTCCTTCCCTCTTACTTAGCATAGCCCCTTTAATGAGTATAACTTGCTTCGATGCCACATTTAAATCGACTTTCTCGTAATACAATTTTCTTCCTCCTCTTGTTGTTGCACTCTCACACTTGCAGTTCTATATTTGCTATATGATTAAAGTTCAGAAAACAATCATCCCACCATAGAGCTGACAAGGGTACTTCTTTTTCTTGTTCATTCATTTTTTCGTACATCTTGTTCCTAGCTTCGCTTTAGTAATTCGATTATTCTAGGGCCTTAATACGACTTACCTCTGACTCTGAGAACTTTATCGGTGTGGGACCAGTCAGATTTATTTGTCAGTCGCTAGCTACATTTCCTGTGTTGCAAATGTGCTGTTTTTCTTAGTAGTGATTTTCCCCCTTAACAGTTGATATTTATGGGCTGTGTGTGGATACTATGATATTTGAGGTTTTTTTGTTTTAAAAAATAAATTATTATTAATGTAGTACCATATGCCTGGAGCATTGCTCCATCCTATCCTCTCAAAAAAAATTATTCATCACATGAGAAGATATAACCAGCAAAAATAATAGTTCCTTTATACAATAATTATGTGGCTTTGTTTCAAATAAAGAACCTACAGTTACTTGATAACTGGTTAGTGGTAGAACATATACCTAAACAACAGCTTGGGATTTGAACGAGTCACATGTCCTGCCTTGGAAAGACAATGGACTTGAACCAACCACTAGAAGGGTTTTCAGAGAGCCATACCATAAAGAAGCTTGGAATCACACAAAGAATTTCAAATTTGCATGAAAATCAAGATAATATTAATTATAATTGTGTGCAACCCAGGCCTTGGGGGGCTAGCTTGCAGGGTTGGTTGTTCCACTCTACATGGAGTATACAATGTGGGGTGTATAGCATACCTAGAAAATATCATACATATGGAATATGCAATACCAGGGAAATTACAGTATGGTTTATGTTTCTTGTTTTCATCATAATTTCTACATTGAACATTGATAGAGGGGATTAATGCCCTGTTGTGAGGCTTATTTCATGCTTCATCTGCTAGCAAAGTAATTTAGATTTGGGTCTGGAGAATGTGATGCTCTGTTAGATGCAATTTTTGGGGGCATTTTTGCTGGCTTGATAATTTAAATACAGAGTTCTAATCAGTCATTTCTTGAAGTTTCTAAGTTAGGATATTCACTCGTGAGTTGCACGCCATGGAAGCATAGATGTTATTTGTTACCATGTCTTAGCATTTAACTACAGTTATTGAATAAATAGTTGATGCTCGTGTTTACTTTTACCTTCAACTTTTCTATGCCATTTTCTTTACACTTCTATATTATTTTGTGGCTTAAGAGAGCATTTCCGAAAAAAGGATATCCCCCCACCCCCACCAAAGCATGCTTTGTTGAGAATAAACTCGAGCCGGTTGCTCTTAGAGGAGGTTTGTTGAAATACCCAACCTTAAAAAAATTGTACTATGTTATTTGGTTTTGCAGATAATCTTGGTTCTTCTCTCCACTTTATGATGTTTGATATCCATTGCAGACTTATTATTGGTTCTATTTCTGTTATTAAATGGTTAAAACTTTTTTCTTAATGTTGTTATTTTAGTATTTTTTTTTCTGGATTATTTTGCACAGTTCTATACATGGATATACCATAAATTACTCCAATGAATAGTTCAAAATATTTCGGTGAGCTCTGGTTTATACGCTTCAGTCTCCTTATTGCGTATATTTAGCAGGAGACAATTTGTTCGAGGAACATTCCTTATCCTGGCAATGAGTTCTGAATCCCTATACATTAAATAAGTACGGATGATAGTAGTTTAATTCTAATATTTACTGGTTAAACACCCTTTTGGTTATTCAGAATCTTATTGCATTAATCTTCATAATTAAGTTGTAGTTGCTACCACCAGAAGCTATATCTTAATTTAACTTAACTATATGCATTATCTGAACTAGCTTCATAGAATGCTGCGGACACATCATACATTTTCTGAATTCTTGATTTCATATCAACTATGGGAGCAAGAGTCTTCTATGTGCAGTAGCTTGGAGGACACAGGCCTAATGTTCAAGGAATCAGATTTACTTTGACCACCTTCTCCATATAGGTAGGAGACTTCCCTTACCAAGTTCTTATCACAGGAATTATAAAAGTTCTTGCAACTACACCAAAACTCCGAAGTTGTGGTGAGGGTTAAGGTTAATATTTTATATTCTAAAACACATCCGCAGGTCGAGTACCCTTTTTATGGCCAAAACCTAGGCTTGCTCTATTTGTTTAATCCACTTGCTTAAATACATGCCCGGTGAGAATTGAAACATGAGTTCTATGATATCATATTAACGTCCCTTCCATATTAAAGTCCCTATCTCTATGCCAAAACTCCGAAGTTGTGGTGAGTGTTGATGGTAATATTTTAATATTCTAACCGGAACATACCTAGATAAATGAAAAGTAAAGTCAAAGAAAAAGCTTCTTCTAAACAATAATACCTTTTGAACTGGGTTGCAAAACCTGGACATGCAAGTGGGGTTTGGAGGTTTGAGGGTATCTTCTCCTCTGCTTCCTACATCTTCCACCATCTTCTCTCTTTTGGTTCTTGCACATGCCATCAATTCCTATCTTCGTCATTCTCCTCCATTCTTGACACAAGGCTTTGCATAGAGCCATAGACAATAAGGTCTTGTAGTTGTCTAGTTGGCACTCATGTACTACTTATTTCCTTTTTCGTTTCTGAATTATAAAAAAAAAATCTGTGGAGTATTGACTGAAAAGCTATCTTTCTCCAAGCTCAAAGCAACTATGTTTACTGATGAGTCTGCTTATTCTTCTTATTATTTGCTAATAAATGCCGGAAGGCGCATCGAATTCTCCAAAAACAAATTCCTCCTAGCCTCAGCTAGAGAATATAATTCTAGAGGAAAACTTGTCTTGAACAAAACCTAGCCCTGTGCCTATCTACCCAAATTAGCCACATAATTTGCACAAGATTTCTCTTCAGTATAACTGTGCTATACCTCATACCTCAATAATTTGTAGAACTGGCTGAATATCTGAAAGAAGTCGTTACCATCCTCTTGATATTGCTTATGTGCGTTGTAGACTATTCATCCCATTAAAAGTGCTGTTTATGGGCGGGGGGGGGGGGGGGGGGGGGGGGTTGTGATTTGACAGAAAGCACTATTAAATTTTGTTCATGCCCATTAAACTGTGCAAGGTGACTTTTTTGAAGCTTTCCCGTCTGCGCGTCCCATTCCCATGGAAATCTCTGCAATTCATTCGACATCTAACTGTCATGTACAATGTACACAGTAGACAACCTCTTTCTGCAAAGTGCCACCTGCTGCCCCGGCTTATCCTGTTCCGAACTTTTTTATTTAGCTCTCAAAATTTGCAATCTACTGGACATTTGCTACTCGGCCTAGTGACTGCTAAAGAAATGACCTGAAATAACTTGGCATCTTTTATGATCGCTGCATGAGTCGGACCTACACACTATGGTGATCCTCCAATTCACCTAATTCTGTGCAGCTTGTGGAGTTGTCTGACAAATGAGTCCTGTCTGATTGCTGCTTTAAGATCTTGGCAACAATTTAGTTTGGCTTTGCCAGTTATGTTTTGCGTTTGGATTGCTTTAGATGCAGGGTTGATCACTGGCTTGTTCAGAGTCACTCACTTATCTTCCATCCAGGTTGATTGGTACTGGCCTACTGCCATCTCTTTGCAGTGCACAAGCTCCAATTAACACACTTGACTTGGTCTTCTTGGTTTCTGCCTTTCTGATTATCAGCTGGCTAATATTTGCTTGCTTGGGCATTATGTTGGTGTGTAGTCCTATCTCCCTACCTGTCCTTAACTTCACAGTCTTGCACTGCCACTATGCACTAACCTTGCCTCTTCCTTCCAGTTGTCTTTTTCTGTTGTATATTTCTTATCATACATCTATTGACTGTTCCACAAAGAGGTGCAACCATCAGATGATCAGATACTTTAAGAGAAACCTAGGGCCATCATGGACTACATAAATAGACATAAAAAATAGATGAAAATAACATTTAAAAAATGGAGTAGGATATTGATTTTGCTTAAAACTAGATGAAAATAACATTTAAAAAATGGAGTAGGATATTGATTTTGCTTATTGTATCTGTTTTTGAGCAGATAAAGATGAACAATGAGCTGTGGAATTTAGATAATAAACTTGTTGCAATGTCACATAGACAATATGCTCAAAGTAAGGAGCATGGTGTCATGAGTGCATACTGGCTGACATGGACACAAAGCATATGACACACCGGCACAGAATATACACATCTGCTACAAACAGGAATTATACAGCAAGAGGTGTCATTTTTGATGCTTGTCTGACATAGACGTAACTTAAAAGGATAAGTGTCTTGCTACATAAGCCACAAGTTTTGTTCAACAAATAGACAGTTCATGTTGACATATTGCACTTGATATAAAATCAAACATTGAGCTCTTTACTAGGATAGCAATGGTAATGTTGGCTACTACTTAGTTATGTTTTTAATCAAAACCTACTCTTGTACTGTCTGCTTCACCCAAATTACCTACTCATTCAGGCAGCTACTGAGGTATTTAGAAGTAAACATTTGGTTTAAGTCATGTGTCAGATCCCTTTTAAGGCTCAATCCATTCTTTGAGGCAAATCCGTTGCAAAATCTATAGAAGTGAGTACTTTGTTTTGCAAAGAATTATTGGTGTTATAATGTACTATTATTATTCAATGAAAACTTGTCAGCACAAAAAGTTGTAGGTGTTAGTCTAGTAGCTACTTAATGTTCTTTGAGGTCTTGTTAAGAGGATATATTCATGGTAATGATGAGACCCACAGTGGCTATTATTGTATATATTTCCTTTATTATCCTAAAGAATTATGTCCGGGTCTTTGTTCGTATTAGAAGATATGATTTGTTTATCTGTAATTGATCCTATGCTTATCCTTTCCATTCTTCGTTAAGATATTCCTCACAGCTTTATTTATGTAAGAAAAATCTGTTACAATGACAAGTATTCTCTTGTTCTTAGGTTTTAGCTACACAGGGCATGCTTTCTAGAGCCGATAGTATAGCTATCAGTGGTTTGTGTTTGCGGAGAATCATCAGTGGTTTGTATTTGCTGATTAACTTTTGAACATTTCACCTTTTCCCTTTATTTTTTATAAAGTGCAGTACTAGATAAAGGTTGTTATGCTATTCATTCAAGGATTGGTAATTTTTACACGTCAGCACTATAAACAAAATAAAGTTAATGTTAGATTAATCTTTGCATACGACTTCAATGAGCGACGGAGTAGTGTAATTGGCAGATTGGCATGGCTGCCACGATCCACTGAGATCCAGCTCACGCGGATTACTGAAAAAAGTGTTATCACTAGAAGTTGTAAAGCGTCACTGCTTTATTTTTCAGTAGTAAATATTTCGTAATCAGGATTTAGATTTATCTTACCAATTATAGGTTTAGAAGCTTATCCTGGATAGTTTGAATTATCTTTCCTGGAAAAAGAAAATGAAAATCTGTTTTCATTTTCTATTTTTGTGATTAATTGTTCTGAAACTGATAGTTTGTATGCAGAGAAGGCGTGCATTGGAGGAATGGATGGGAAAGGTACTGTCTGACATTGACCTGTCTAGAAGTGCTCCCATGGCTGCTTTCCCTGAGCTAGAAGTTGCTGCAAGGTCAAGTAGGTGCTTCTCTTGTTATATCCTATGGTTGCTTTTGTTGAGTTTGAGTTTACTCTTAACATTTTAAGATCTATTTTTTCTCCTAGGCATACACGTAAACTGGACTTTTGTTTTTTCTTTTGATTTCTACTAGATTTGCAGTTATTTAACCTTTTGCCTTGCAAGATGCTTGTGCTTACATTTTGGCTTACACAATTGTCAGCATTTCAGGACCACGGTTCAAAGACTCGGCCGAGTCGGAGACGAGTTGGCCAAGTCGTATCCGTCTCGGCCCGCTGCGAGACGAGTCCGAGTCACGAGTCGGTCGACTCAACTCAGAGGAGACTGACTCGGCCGAGAATCGGAGTTGACTCGGTTGACTTGGCATTATGATGCTGATTTTGTGCCTCATCGCAATTCAATGTGGAAATAACTACATTAGCATATATTTATGAATGTAGTTTGTGCAATTTACTATATTGTGCATGTATTTTGATATGCTTATACCGACGACGCGTGTATTTATTCTTTCGCTTTATGTTTAGTGTGCTAGGTGATATATTTTGAACATGTGATACACGAATGTAGTTGTCTACATTTTTTTAAGATTTGTCGTAATTTTTTCAGAATTTTTTGAGCTTTCTTTGTAGCGTTTTGCGCGTATCGCCCGATACCGATCCGAGTCGCCAAGACCGATCCGTCTCAGTGCCCGCCGAGTCAGCGGCCGAGACCGTAACTGTGAACCATGTTCAGGACGTGAGTCAGTTCTCTTCAGAAACAGGCAATTTGGGTGAGGTTTCGGTTGTTACGTCTTCACGGCCAGTGAGGTCTGGTTCAGGTGCTTCACTTTCTGGTTCTTCAGCTGTTGCTTCGAAGTCTCAAGCTGTAACCTCAGGGATTGGTAGTGATAATGCATATGAAACATCGGATATGGGAATTTCCAGTCAAGGGATGGTTCATGTATCTGAAACTGGCCCAAAAACTTTTGCATCCCTCCATGACTTATCTACTCCAATAGGAGAGATTAGTAATGGTGTCCTTTCGGAAGCATCAGTTGTTGATCAGCCAGAAGAATTTCTTAGGACAGACTTGCAACATAGTCATGCTCTCGGGAGGGATACTTTTTATGGAAACCCTTCAAAGGAGACACCCCTTCCAGGGAGAGAATAGAATTCATGCCAGAACATGACCATGATAAGCTTTCTGGTCATTCTCGTAAACTTTCTTCTGATAGCATTGGGAGTGATGTAAGTTCTCTAAGGGGTAGTGAACTATCAATTCCTGGAGTTAGTAATTCAGTGGATGGTTCCGTTGATCTTAATGGTGGAGAAGCTCGAAGTGCCATCGAGGCACTTGGTAGCATGGAGGCACAATTTCTAAATGATGCACAACTTGTTCTTCCTTTTGATCAACGGCACAATTCGAATAGAGTTCTTGTCGCCATGCAACGGAGATTAGTGACAGCAAAAACAGACATGGAGGATCTAATAGCAAGATTGAATCAAGAAATGACTGTAAAAGAGTACCTTACAACAAAGGTGCACCCCTTTCGTTTGTATTGTTTGCTGTCTGTTAACCACTTCATATTTTTAACAGATTTGTTGAATGCCATTTCTTCTTTAGTGCGCAAATTACAACTTGCTTTTCAAACATATTCATTGTTTCTTTGAATTAATCTGTGATACATCTGAGAAATAGAACCTAGATAGAACTACTCAAGTTAGCTGAAAATTATTTCTGATTTTAAGGTTTCTTTATTTATTTCCATACCCTTTCAAATCTCAATCAAATTTCTTGAGAACCACATGGTTTTTTTGTTTCCTACTCACAATTCTGTATAGCATCATCTTACTACAATTAAAATTTCTGCAGGTCAAGGATTTAGAGGGGGAGCTGGAAGTCACCAAACAGGAGCAAATATAATCTGCAGCATGCCATCTTAATTGAAAGGGAGAGGGTCACACGGATGCAATGGGATATGGACGAACTTCACAGGAAGTATTTGGAGGTGGAGTCAAAACTTAAAATCAAACAGGTTTGACTCCCTTCCCGTTAATTAATTAACAAAGTTTTAAGAACTTTTATTTAGTGTTGTAGTAATTTGGCTTCTTTGGCTTTTTTGTTTATTGCAGAGTGAAAAGACTCATGCAGAGTTGGAAAAATCAAGTGCCAGCAGTGAGAAAGACTTGTTGCTGCAAGAGTTGGATGGCAAGCAGGAACAGATAGAGAAGTTACAAAGGCATCTAGAAGATGTGGAGATAAAATCAAAAGCAGATATTAAAGTTCTAATTAAAGAGGTTAAGTTTCTGAGGGGTTCACAGGCAGAGCTAAAGGAAATGTTAAATCAATCTATAAAAGAAAAGGCAGAGATAGAGGTAAAGTACTAAGTTTCCCTGAAAGAATACATTGATTTGGATGTTATTGTCTGCTCATAAAAGCAGCTATGTTAGAGCAATTTCGTGCGCTGAGCATGATTTTGTATTTCCCAAAACTTTTTGATGTTCTACACTGGGTAAGAATGTTGAGCTGCCAATATTCCAAGCTCAAGAGAAACACCCAGATATCTTGAAATGATTACTTGCTAAATGGGACTTTTCTCCTGACAATCTCTTTCTTCCCCCCAGCAAATTTCTGAAGGTGAACTGAGATGGGCATATGTGTTTCTCTACTTCTTTCTCAAGAAATGTAAGCAACATATTGTATGATAAGATGTTGAAACTAAAAGTTTATAATAAAATAAAACAAGGAGTTGAAGAAATCTTCTGGTCAAATAAAAATGAAGAAATAGGTTCTATGGCCTGCCAGTTGACATTAAAGTCTCTCCTGTAAGAAATTGTTGCCTATCTCATGCTGGTACTTGGCTGTTAATGTTAGAATTAAATATGTGATGACTTCATGATGATGAATTGCCCAAAAGATCAAAATCTATACATCTCAAGAGCAATCATAAATAACTGTAAATACATACCTGAAGCCATATCAAGAGGATGATGAAGAAAAGATTGAGTGATGAAGATTTCAGTCCCTTCCTTAATCCTTGCAAACCCTAATTGCAAACCTTAATCTGTAGAACTCCTTCTTCTCTCTGTCTCCTTTCCTTTGCACAAACCCTAACTGAAGTTGATGGGATACCACAAAAAGGGGAGAGTTTGTTTTCTATTATGGAGGAGAGATGAGGGTCTACAATTGCAAGTAACTATATGTGATAAAACCACCCATCATGGCCCTTTCTATCCCATATAATTATTATTAACCTTATACAATGTAACCTTTATATTTGGGCATACACAATATCAGTTAGGCTATAAATATGGAATCCAATTAAAAAACCCAAAGGTTAGTGGGCCACTTAATGTGAGATTAACATTCTCCCACTTGGACCACTAGCCGATTATAGTACAACCTTAGAAAACAAGTAAAAAGAAAAACTCATTTTAAAAACATTTTGACTCCATTGGATTCCATACTGAAAAACTTTGACACGTGATCACGAATTTAAAAAAAAATAACTGATAAGCCCAAATAATGATATACTGTAATACTGCAATTAGCTTGGACCACCAATGTGAGTCATAGCGGTTATACAACATCTATGTCATACTCCCTTCTATATACCACAACATTGATAACCCTCACTAATAGAGTCTATAACCAAAACGACCCCTGTAATTTGTCTTGTCAAGACTTTTCCTGTTTAACAAACATCCATACATAATATGTGCACACATAATTAGATAACAGGAAATATAGAAACAAACTTTCATTGCGCAATAATATCAATTACATAAGCACCAAACATACATTACAGATTACTCAAAAGACCCATTCTAATAACATGTTCTTTGAATGTCTTTGGAGGTAATCCCTTGGTCAATGGATCAGCAACCATTAGAGTGGTACTTATATTCTCAATTGACACCCGTTGTTTTTGAACTCTTTCTCTAACGACTAAGTACTTAAGTTCCATGTGTCTGGAACTACTAGAGTACTTTCCATTCTTAGAGAAGAAAACGGCTGCTGTATTATCACAAAATATCTTCAGCGGCCTGGCAATAGAATCAACTACACCAAGTGCTGAGATGAAATTACGTAACCATAATGCATGATTTGTGGCCTCGAAACATGCTATGAACTCAGCCTCCATCGTGGATGAAGCAGTGATAGACTGCTTTACACTCTTCCACGAGATTGCCCCACCTGCTAGCATGAATATAAAGCCTGAGGTAGACTTTCTGCTATCTGGACAACCAGCAAAATCTGAGTCCGAATAGCCGATCACTTCCAACTGATCTGATCTCCTATATGTGAGCATATGATCCTTCGTCCCTTGAAGATACCGCATCACTTTCTTTGCCAATTTCCAATACTCCAACCCTGGATTTCTGTGGTATCTTCCTAACATTCCAACAGCAAAACTGATATCTGGCCTGGTACAAGTATGTGCATACATCAAGCTCCCAACTGCTGACGCATACGGAACTTTCTGCATTTGACCCTTTTCTAAGTCATTTCTAGGACACTGACTCCCACTGAATTTGTCACCCTTCATGATGGGTGCACAACTGGCTGAGCAAAGTTCCATATGAAATCTTTCCAAGACTCGATTGATATAACCTTTCTGAGACAGTCCTAGCAATCCTCGAGATCTATCCCTGAAGATCTCTATGCCAATGACATAAGCTGCCTCACCCATATCAACCATCTTAAAGTTCTTGGTAAGATAGTCTTTAGTTTCATACAGCAAACCAATATCACTACTGGCTAACAAAATATCATCCACATACAGAACCAAAAAGATAAACTTGCTCCCACTGATCTTCAGATATATACACTGATCAACAGTGTTTTCTGTAAATCCGAATGAGGTAATGGTATCATTAAACGTTATATACCATTGTCTGGAAGCTTGTTTCAATCCGTATATGGATTTCTTTAATTTGCAAGCCAAGTGTTCTTTTCCTTTCTTTGCGAACCCTTCAGGTTGCTCCATGTAAATTTCCTCATCCAAATTTCCATTCAGAAAAGCTGTTTTCACATCCATTTGATGTAACTCTAAGTCATAATGAGCTACAAGGGCCATGATGATTCTAAAAGAATCCTTCTTTGATACTGGAGAGAAGGTTTCTTTATAATCAATGCCTTCTTTCTGAGTGAAACCTTTAGCCACAAGTCTGGCTTTATATCGTTCGATATTGCCTTTGGAGTCGCGCTTGGTCTTAAAGACCCATTTACACCCTACTTTCTTACAGTTACTAGGCAATTCGACGAGATCTCAGACTTTATTTTGGTCCATAGATTTCAACTCATCATTCATAGCATCAATCCATTTGCTAGAATCATTACTTTCAATGGCTTGTGAAAATGAAACTGGATCTTTATTAATCCCAATATCGAAATCAGATTCCTGTAGATACACCACATAATCATCTGAAATGGCAGATCTTCTTTCCCTTTGAGATCTCCTCAAAGCTGCCGGTTGTGGTGGTTCTACAACATTTTCAATGGCGATATCCTCATGAAGTGGTGAACCATTATCATTATGTTGTTCAGGTGACTCAGCTTGATGATCAAAGCTGAGGGACAACAATTTCTCTTGAAGGAAAGGGTATTGGGATATTTACCCTTATCACTTCAAGATCCACTTTTCTTGGTTCATCACTCCCACTAATTTCGCCATTCTCAAGGAATCTGGCATTACCAGTTTCAACAATTCTGGTACTATGGTTTGGACAATAGAATTTGTACCCTTTAGACTTATCTGGATAACTAATGAAATACCCAGATATGGTCCTGGAGTCTAATTTCTTTTCTTGTGGATTATATATTCTAGCCTCTGCTGGACAACCCCAAACATGTAAATGTCTTAAACTAGGTTTCCTACCAGTCCACAACTCGAAAGGAGTTGTTGAGACTGCCTTACTAGGAACCCTGTTCAAGATATATATAGCAGTCTTTAAGGCTTCATTCCACAATGAATTAGGTACATTAGAGAAGCTCATCATGCTCCTAACCATATCCATAAGTGTCCGGTTTCGCCTTTCAGCAACTCCATTCTGCTGAGGCGTACCTGGCATTGTGTATTGAGCACAAATGCCATGCTTTTCTAGAAATTTGGCAAATGGATCAGGATTTTGTCCTGACTCATCATATCTTCCATAATACTCACCACCTCGGTCTGATCTCATGATTTTAATTTTTCTATCTAATTGTCTCTCGACTTCTGTAATGAACACCTCAAGGATGTCAACAGCCTGAGACTTTTCATGAATTAGATATACATAACCATAACGAGACAGATCGTCTATAAAGGTGATAAAGTATCTCTCTCCTGTAAAACATGGAATAGAGAGCGGTCCACAAATATCTGTATGAATAATCTCAAGAAGCTCTTTGCTTCTTGTGGCACCTTTCTTGGTGTGTTTGGTTTGCTTTCCTTTTATGTAATCCACACACAATCCAAAATCAGTGAAGTCTAGGTTATCCAAAATCCCATTCTTCACTAATCTTTCAATTCTATCCCTGGAGATATGCTCCAGTCGTCTATGCCACAAGATAGAAGATTTTTCATCAATTAAGCCACGTTTAGAACCAACATTTGAATGCAGGGTTAAAAGAGATTGTGCAAACTCATAATTCAAGGAAATTTTATACAAACCATCACATAAAATTCCATGTCCAACTGAAATTGAATTAAACATCAAATTGAGTTTTCCACAACCAAATAAAACTGAATATCCAACAACATCTAATTTGGATAAAGACATTAAATTCCTAGAAATCGAAGGTACATAAAAAGTGTTTACAAGATCCATCTGATGACCCGTCTCTAAGAGCAGTGTTCTAAATGGCGGCCACAACGGCTATATCGGCCGGAAAATTTATCGGTGATTAGGATATATCGGGGATATTTTTAAAATCGGATGTCATAATCGGACTATAAATATACATATCTTCTTATCTTAAATCGCATCTCAATGAGACAATATATGCATAAATCATATAAATCTATGTAAAACATCATACTTATATGTTTAAGATATGTTTAACTCGATAACTTGCATTAAGTCTATGATTCTATAATCACTATCTAAGTATAGAATCTCTAAAAATGTCACATTGACACATCACTTGTATTATCCAAATACCTAACCTAGAAATTGGGTGTAAAACGCTATATCGGGTCCAAAATCGCCGAAATTGCGGCCAATATATCGAGTCCATGCCTATTTATCGGCGATTTTAGATGAAAAACGCTATATCGGTTTGGATGTGCCAAATCATTACGGTTAGGTGCCGTAAACGCAATATCGGCGCAATATCGGGGTTATATCGGGGACATTTAGAACACTGTCTAAGAGTAGTCGATAAGTTCCAACATACTCGACCTCCACTTTGAGACGGTTCCCCATAAAGACAAATCTTTCACTTTCTTTCGGTTTCCTGGTTGTAAGGAATCCCTGCATTGAATTAGTTATGTGAGTTGTGGCTCCAGAATCAATCCACCAAGTATTAGAAGGAACTTCAGCAAGATTTGATTCATAACATACAAAAGAAAGATTCATACCTTTCTTTTCGAACCAAGCCTTTCTCTTGTTGCAATCCTTCTTCACATGTCCTTTTCTGCCACAAAAGTAGCATTTGACAGTGAAAGTCTTTCCATGACCCTGGCTACTTTCCCCAGGTTCATTCCCTTTCTTTGGTGGAAACCTCTTACCTCTTCCATACTTTCCCTTCTTGTGTATGGCTCCTTGAGTTACTGCTAACACCGAGTGATGTCCTTCTTGTCTCAGTCTCACTTCCTCTTGAATACACATATTAGTCAGCTCATTCAAATTCCACTTATCCTTATGAGTATTATAGTGAATCTTGAATGGTCCGAATTGAGGAGGAAGTGAGTTGAGGATGAACTGTACCAAGAAGGATTCATCTACTTTCATTCCCAGTGTTCCTAACTTTGCAGCTTTATCAGTCATATTGAGGATATGTTGTTGTACTCCTCTACTACCATTATATTTCATGGTAGTTAACTCCGCCATAAGGGTGCCAGCCAATGACTTATCAGCAGATTTAAACCGGTCTTTTACAGCAGTTAAAAGTTCTGATGCATTAGTAGTTTGAGGGAGTGAAGTCTTGATATTGTTGGCAATGGTCATTTTAATGAACATGAGACTGAGTCTGTTCGACCTTTCCCAGGCTTTAACATGACTGACCTGATCTGCTGTACTTTCAGCAGTGATTTCCTCAGATTTCTCAACTAAAAGAGCTATGTCAAGATCCAGTACACCCAGTGTGAATTGGACATGCTCAAACCATTCAGAAAAGTTAGTACCATTCAGGGCTGGGATGCTAGATGCATGAGAGTGAAGGGAAGTGGGAACGTTCACTGAAACAAAATAGGACAATGCTCACATTAAGGCCTCGAATCAATACAAAAACATTAAATTTAATGAAGATGAACTATTGATATCACTTTGATTTCTCCTTTGGGCGAAACCCAAGCATATCCAGCGTTCACTCTATAGGTGAGACCTTTTATCACCTATGTAGGTCTAATATAATTTATGCCACTTAGACAGTAAGTCATGTTACCTTTGGGTATCCAATTCTACACCACTAAGTTGCATAAATCACATTACCCTATCCGGTTCATAATTATTTGAAAGAGACTTTCCTTTGGGCCAGTCCCAATCTCCTAACTAGAACCGCCACCGAGAATATTATTGACTTTAATGTCACCTTTGGTGACAAATCTTTTATGTAGTTGTATATTCATAAGGCTTACTAATGTAGGTCACTTTGGCAACTGCTAAATCAATAAACCGTATGAATATAAAACTAACCAATAATATTCTCTAACCTTTTATTTGAGTTATTCTATAATACTCCAATATTATCACTTGACCAATTCAATCAATATTAACACAATAACATTAAATGTGTAACATATATTTATGATTGAATTAAACAAACATTAGTCGACTGGTCAAGGCAGTACTAGTCGACTTGTGGCAAGTCAAGTCGACTGTAACACCCTGATTTTTAATATCTTAATTTAATATTTTAATCCGGGATTAGTAAAGTTATACAAAATTTTCTGAGGTGATGATTGAATAAATCTTTGCGTGAAAACAGATATCTTAAATTTTCTACGGAAATTGGAATGGAATAAATAGGATGAATTTATATAAATTTATTTGTGTAAAACTTTATGTGGATGCAAACATTTCTTGTATAAATACATGCATACATGTATAGGGAATTTTTGTGTGTAGGTATATATATACATGCCTAATATACATGGATACATAAACAATTTCTTATGTACAAATATTATAATATTACGATATAGAATTAGTGGAGGGGAGTAGGTGGAGTGTTAAGAGATGAAGACAAGTGGCACATATTGCAAGATTAATATATTTGGATAATTGTTTATTATAGGAAAGTGAGAGAATTAAACTAATTTTTCTCCTCCAAAATCTCTCTCTTTCTCTCTCTCCCTCACGCAAGTTTTCCCCCAAAACCTCTCTCTCTCTCTCGCGGGTGGCCAAGGCCAGGCGGGCCGCGGCCAGGGCGCGCGGCCAGGGCGCGCGGCCAGGGCGCGGCCACGCGCGACCGGAGGCGCGGCCAGCAGCGGCCAGGGCCGCGGCAGCGGCGGCGGCGGCGGCCGGTTAGGGCGGCCGGGTCGGAAGACGGTGAGTAGGGTTTCTCCTTGTTCATTCCTCAATTTTTCCCTTTTGGAAAAGCCCTAGATCTGAATCTATTGTTTGAATAAAATTTTTTCTCCCTTGAGTATTCTTGCAATTGTTCCTTATTATTTAATGACTCCTAATGCATATAGTGATATAAATTTGATGTTGGATTTGTGGAGTTGATCCAATTATAGGTAATTGATGGGTAGGGAGGTTACATGATAGTGTATGTCATGTGGTGATGGGGTTCATAAATTTCGGATTTGGGTGTAAAGCTCAACCCTTGAACTCTTAATCCCACATTTCAAGTTGATGGTGTTGAGACTTTCATTGAGAGCTTGTGAGGCTAATGTTTGAGAAATTTTGTTCTTCCTAAATTGGAATAAAATGCTTCACACAAATTTTGGTCCAATGCGCGATGAATTTACTAGGTGTTGAAATCCTTGTAGTAGAACTTCCCTTTTGATTATGTGAACCTCTTGTAATATCATGCAACCTAGCCTTTTGACGAAACTATAAATCATGTATGAAAGCATTATGTTCAAAGAAGGGTCATGGTTTGAGTTAATTTAAATTTTATCAAGACGTATACTCTCTTGTAATTTGTATATGAGTCTATTTTGGAAATCGATCGGGGGTTAGTATTGGTTATCATGTATATGATTCTATTTTGTGAAAGCGATCGGGGGTTAGTATTGGTTATCATTAAATAAGCAAGGTTAAGCCGTAGAAATTTGGGTGGCATCGTATCAAAAGTCCTAGTAAAGATTAATATATTATTATTGGAAGACAAAAATTAATCTTAACCGTGGAATCAGTATCATAAACTTGTGAATCATTACAATTGGGGGAGATCAAGTTATAGATCTCTCCTAACCTTTAGAGTAGATGGAGGATCTTGAAGCTTTCTGCACTTGTGAGGGTTGAACCTCTTGCCATCCTTACATAATAATTGTGCAATCGAATCAAGATTAGATCTTGGTCATGTTAGTGGGATAAGAAGAAAATTTTTACGTTAAGTCTAACTATGAAGTTGGAGGTGACTTAAAGAGGGGCTTGTGATAATCATGTGATGATCGATCTATGAATGCTCTTATAAATATTCTCGTGACCAAAAGTCTAAATACTTAAGTTCATGCCTTCCTCATGATCTAATTTAGATGAGGAAATAAGAGGAAAAGTTGGAAAATTGTGTAGTTCAAAGCACTTTGTAATAATAATACAAATCTGTTAAAGTCTGTCCAGATCTGAAACCAGAATCTTGGGGTTTCTTTCGTTAGGATATTTAATGAGAAATAGGTCATGTGATATACCGTTGGAAAGCTAATCGAGTCTACTTTCCAACCGCGCTTACGGTGTCCTAATCCAATGTCTGTGCTGGGAATTATCACTGGAACTTGATAACTTGTCGAAAGTGCAAAGTTGCAGAATTTTAGATGTCTAAATGATTTTCCGTTTATTTCAGTTGTTCATGTGAATTAAGTGGGTCATTTAATATATTGCTAGAAAGATCAATAAATCTAAGTTTTAAAGGAAGTCCCTGCGTCTCATTCTAATATCAAAAGTAGAAGTTACGATAAAATCATCTTCGATTGTTAGGGAGGTCAGATCCGATGAAACAGATTTAGGTGGATCTATGGGAAAATTATTGGAAATTATACAGGCATGTTGTGCTGAGTTTAAAACTAAACACTCTTCTTCAGTAACGCATGTTACGAACACGGGTATGTCATACTTATTTATTTAAATGCTGACTACTTTAAATTAATGTTTCATAACGAGGTTGCATGTACACTCAGTGTGCTGGTGTTTATCCTTAGACTCAGGTTTCGTTAATTTTATCAAAAATAAGGAATTATTGTGTTATGGACTCCAAAGGATATATTTCATCCTAACACATAATTTCTTTGGTGGCCTAGTAACTGGACTGTGAATAGAGTATTTATTGGCACATAGTCAGTAGAAATCTCTGAAGCGCCGAAAGTAAATGGTAAGTGTAACGCCCCGATCCCACGGATACGGAGACGTCACTGCGACGTATATACGTAGGTCAGAAAATGCCCCCACGCATATACGCTAAGCAATAAGTACAACAAGAATCAGAGTACACGACAAAGCGTGATATCCATACATATGCCAACATAAAAGTACAACTACAAAGCCATCACAGGATATGATAAAGTATTACACATTACATGTGCATTACATCACAACCAAGTCCAAAAGCAAAAGATACAATATAAACACAAAATGCTCACGAGTAGGATGAAGACCCCGTGAGTTAAAAAGAGAGATCTGGCACAAAGGCTGGAGCTAATCGGCCTGCTCACTAAAGAAAGCTCGATCTTCTGTGGATGGCTCCACTTCGATCCAAGCTTCGGAACCTGAACATACAAATCCAAGGGAGTCAGGACCTCCCAACAATGAACAGGCTACAGCCAAATGGCTAGGAGAACAAGAATATGAGAGTTAGAACAGTATAATGAATACCAATCAACAAGTAATGGAAGCATAAAGAGTAAAAGTCAGAATACAATAAATCCACAGTTAGAGTCTATTATTATTATTACTTGTCTCACTGTGATATCTAGCTATGTGACCCAGCGTCCCAGCGCACATAGATCCATATCCTAGTAAAGCAAGGTTGTTATTGGAAACCAGCGGTTGTATCGACGAACTATGTTTACAGTGGATCCCGTACATGCCCGGGATAACGGTCCAGGATTGTTCCGTTGCTTGGTGACGGAAGCCAGCCGCTAGGCTAACAGGAGGGACTTATGTATGCCCTTTATCATGATAGTATTCAGGAAGAGGGAGCAAGTACTCCCCTCGGTCCCCTGGTGGCCCACAGGTCAGACCGGAACATGAGTTGCACAACATTCCTAAAACCACTGTAAACACGAACACATATCGATATCCGCATGTTTTCCCCCGACCCAATATAAGTTGGTCCATTTTATACAAAAGTCAAGTGTATCATGCTTGGTTCAAGTGGTGGCATGATAAGTGGTGATATCCATTTATTAACAAGTTATGGAATGAGACTACACAATGATAAGTCATGAAGTGGAAATATATAATAACAAGTCATGGTGTAATATGAAGTAAGATCCATCAAGTAACATGTCATGAGGTATCAGTCATGAAGCACAAGTAACAATAATACATAGCACATGAACCAATGATAAGATCCAAATTCAGAAAAGAATCAACTAAGACAAACAGTCAGAATTAGTCGACTAGGTGGAATGATTAGTCGACTAATAGGGGTCCTAAGTCGACTAACAGTCTGGATTAGTCGACTAAAACTGGGTTCCAGAGAGTTGGATTCTGGTTTCAGGAAAAGTTAGTCGACTAAGTGGAAGGGTTAGTCGACTAACAATAATTATAAGTCGACCAACAGATACTTAAGTCGACTAAGTCTGTGATACAGAGAGTTGGGATTTATTTCAGGGAAAAGTTAGTCGACTAGGGTCAAGGATGTAGTCGACTAAGGGTCTCTAGTCGACTGGTAATTTGGTCTAGTCGACTAAAACTGTGTTCCAGAAAAAGGTTACGTTTCAAGTAGATGGGTTAGTCGACTAATACCTAGGTTAAGTCGACTAATCGCCTAGAAACAGAATACAGAACAGATTTTCTGATGGTTGTGTTTGATGTCTAAAAACATGATTTTTGAAGACGTAAATATACAAGATATGAGAACACAAGTGTGCTAGGAATTAGACAAGTCTTGGTGAGTAAAAATACTCACTAGGATTGGTTAATCGAAGCTTTACGAGTTCCGAAAAGGTTGTTGTCGACAATATCCCCAACTTGATCCTTGGCGATGTTGCGGACGATCCCAATCCAAAGAAGTGGTGGTTGCTTGAGATGGAGTAGATGACCTAGGTGATGTTTTGGAAGTAGGTGGTTGAGGTTGAGATGGAGGAGGAGATGGTGAAGGCTAATCCTTTGTTGAAGTGAAGAAAAGAGTAATAGAAATGTAAAGGAAAGTTTATATAGGATTTTGATTTTGTAAAGGAGGTGTAAATAAGGTAATTGAGAGGGGGTTTTGTGTAAATAGGGGAGGGGATGAGTGTCCCTTCTCTTGGCCACTTGGCCGGCCATGGGGGAGAGAGAGAGAGAGGCATTAAATGAGGGGGTTGGTGGAAGTGAGTGGAGGTGAAATTTTGGGAAAAGATTGGAATTTTGGGAAAATAGAAAAACTTGTGGTTGTGGAGGAAGGAAGGAAATTAAGAAAAAGGAAAAAGGAAAGGAAATTATAAATGAAAATATTTTCTCTTGGATTTAAAAATGAAAAGACAAATTCCCGGGTTTAAGTCGAGGATGCGGAAAACGTTTCGGAAAATACCGAAATCGTCCGAAATTCAAGTATCTCGGAACGACCCGAAAATTTTACCAAAAATCAAGAATAATATTTTAAGACTCATGGTGAAATTCGTTTGAAGAAATAATTTATAGTTTTAAAACTAAAAATCCCGGAATCAGTTATCTACCGACTCCGTTGGAATTTTCATAAATTCATAAAATCCTCAGAAAAAGTATTTAGATAGAAAATATGATTCTAAGAAATAAAGTCTAAAGGACCTTCTAGAAATTCCTAACTGTTTGTGAATTAAAAATCCGAGAATCGATCAGCGGCACTGGTCGACACCGGTTTTGAAAATATTTAATTAAATTCAGGAAAATTCCAGAAAATCATAGAAAATATATAATATTGGAAAATGATTTTTAAAACTAAAATCGGTCAAATACAGGAAGTAAATCGAAAAATACGATCGAAAAACTGAATACGCAACTAAGTACGTATTCCGGGAACGGGGTATTACAGTAAGGATGATAGACTAATAAATTGTAACTCACTGATAATTGGTCAAGTTATCGACCAGCACTAAATTGTATGGACAATAGACTAATAGATGAGTGAACATGAATACTAATTGAAAGGAAAGATTTTCTTATTGTAATATTAGAGAGTTGTATTCCAATTAACTAACACGTATGAGACGTTTGTTTCTCCTTATAGTCTCAACTTACCCATCCATTTAGCCAGGATGTTTGTGCGAGTAATACTTTTGCATACCGATAGCATGTGCCCCATAAGGTGACCAAACTTATGAGATACTTGAAATAAACGCTTTCAATCGTATGTGCTATATCGTTTCAATTCTTAATGGTTTCCTTTCTCTTTTGAGTATAATGTCTTGATTTACGTTAGGGGTTAAAGAGTGATTGTGGCGTTCACATTATTCTAGTTAAAAGAGATAAACCGATTATCTAAGACGATGATCAACTCTATGGGCGTAATAATGAATGTTTTGAAATCTCGTATATGAAGATTTGAAAGTGAGAAATATGGGTATGTGGCATATGTACATATGTACTATCTGGTCGTTATGCATGTGTGAATCATGTGAACATGGTCGTTCCTCTGTTCAAATACATTTAGAGCATTACATAGAAATCACCCATATTATATATCTTCACACATAATACCATGTTACAAGAATAAAGGGATAGTAAGGCAGGCTTAGAACTGAACACAACCTTGTGTAATAAGTGTTGCATTTAATGTAGAATTTTGAAACATGGTGTACAAGGGCATTGGCATGTGTCTCACTGAATAAGAATCATTATGATTGATATGAATATGATGGGTGTATATCACTTGATTTATGTACTTAATGTAATTGGGTGGCATGTTCTGATTAATTAATTGATGTGAATATTCCTGTAATGATGCAATCTAACAGATAAACATTAATTGTGAGTATGATTGCTTTTGTAAGGGAATTGATGTGCATGATATATGAATCTTATGAAACTGGATGCGTTGGTTATTGTGTTGTTATATATGTACACATTGTGTTATGGAGGAAGGGGCCGGGCGGGAGCCGGTAGGAGGGGGGAAGACGGTGGGATTGTTGTATATATATATATATATATATTGGAGGAAGGGGCCGTGCGAGAACCGGTAGGAGGGGGAAGACGGTGTTATTGTTGTATATACATGCTATATATATCATATTGGGAGGAAGGGACCCGTATGGCACGGGCGGAGTGCGAAGACGGTGCTATGATATACATTTAATTGCATCCTTACAAATGATTGATAATGAATGGTTATGTGTGATACAAATGTGTATGTGTGTGTGCGTGACACTGGGGGTATGATGGATGTGTCGTTGTATATGACAATGAAACCATCAGAATACAAGTTTAGTTCATTGAAATGAATACCATATATTGGGTAAAAGTGTGCATGTGAATCAGTGCATTACTTGAAGTGTGATGCGTTATTGCATTATGAGAAATATGATGTGATTATATGTTATATAATTATGACTTGTGATGTAAGTGTTATTTGAATGCATAAACTAGGTCTATGGCATAACTTTGGTGGTTGGTATATTATAGCGTGGAATACTAGGCACGTGAGTAATACACACTATGTACACTTAAGGCGAGAGAGTTTGGCTATGTAACTCATAAAACTTATCATACATAAAGATGAAAATTCAATAAAGAAATTGGGGAATACAATCAGAAGAGTCTGATCGTCCTCAGAAATTGTAGAGGCTGAGACCTTGATTATCAAACTATCGGATGCCTCCGATTCTTGTCTTCTTACTGTTTCAGATTCCTTTTATTGCGTGTATATTCATACTCTTGTTGAGATATTATCTTTTCTTGATTATTCCTACCTCACTCACTGAGCTGTCGAGCTCACCCTCCCACAGACTGATATATTGCAGGTTGCTTGGAGGCAGGGGTCAGGGTTATGCTGCGTAGGGTTCGTTCTGAGTCAATTCAATTCTTGTATTTTGGGACATTTGTGTTTGTGAATGATATATGTAGGTCATGGGAGACACTATTAATCTTGTATATACATATGTGGAGAACCTTGTAGTAGTTTCATTTCAAGTTGACATTTGAGATATTTTTATTGAGTTGTAACAATAAGAAGTGTATTATCAATATGATGCCATGAGAAGTTAAAAATTTTAAATTCTGAGAGCCTATGGATGTCTAGAAAGAAACTCTAGAGTTTATGTCATTTTGTTTCTCCATAAGTAGGCAATGTCAAGCCGAAACATATCATATCTGTATTGGATATTGCATCCGACCAGTAATTGTAAAGGAGGTGCTGCTGAAATTTTTAAGAAATAAGGGAATGATTTGATTTATCGGTTTTATTAAGAGTATGTTATGTAAATTGAGGATTGTTAAACTGAGACCGTTACATCGACTATAAAGGAAATCCCAGTCGACTAGGGTCAAGTCAAGTCGACTATATAATTTAGGTCTAGTCGACTAGGGCAAAGTAAGTCGACTATAAATGAAGGGCTAGTCGACTAACAGAGAAACAGAGAACCACACATCTCTCGGGTCAACCTGTTAGTCGACTATCGCAAGGGAATAAGTCGACTATACTTATTATTAGTCGACTACTCAAAAAAATCAAGTCGACTCCTGTAGTGAAACAGAGAGTTCTTAACATGTTGGAAAGAGACCTAGTCGACTAGTCTTATGGGCAAGTCGACTAACAGTCGATGAAACAGTTATCGAAATGGCAGTTTCTGTTTAATCGACTGATGTCATTACAATAGAAAATTAGGGTTTGTAATTCAACTAAAATCAATTCTTATCCAAGGAATTGTACAATTAGAGGAATATTAATAGAATTAATAGAATCTCGAAGGAAAACTACTAACACCTCTTAAAAATTCTACAATTGAATGATCAAAATTCATTTTGAAACAATTAATCAAAAAACCCTAATTTCCCATAATCTTTATTCTGAGATGTATTGATTCTAAAACCTGGTTCTGATACCAAATGTTAGAATTAAAATTGTGATGATTTCATGATGATGAATTACCCAAAAGATCAAAATCCATACATCTCAAGAATAATCATAAATAACTGTAAATACATACCTAAAGCCATATCAAGAGGATGATGAAGAAAAGATTGAGTGATGAAGATTTCAGTCCCTTCCTTGATCCTTGCAAACCCTAATTGTAAACCTTAATCTGTAGAACTCCTTCTTCTCTCTGTCTCCTTTCCTTTGCACAAACCCTAACTGAAGTTGATGGGATACCACAAAAAGGGGAGAGTTTGTTTTCTATTATGGAGGAGAGATGAGGGTCTACAATTGCAAGTAACTATATGTGATAAAACCACCCATCATGGCCCTTTCTATCCCATATAATTATTATTAACCTTATACAATGTAACCTTTATATTTGGGCATACACAATATCAGTTAGGCTATAAATATGGAATCCAATTAAAAAACCCAAAGGTTAGTGGGCCACTTAATGTGAGATTAACAGTTAATGCACCTGAGGTACAGCAAGACCACAACTAACTTGCAGTCTCTGTATTAGCTGGCCAGGGAGAGAAAAAACCATCCAGTCACTCCTTTGATTAACAAAAATTAAAAGATAGTAGAAAAAAGATGCACAAACTGAGCTATGGTATTGAACAAGAAAGAGGGGGTGAGTATTAGCTTTTTATCAACGGCGGTGGAGATTGGCTGATCTCTCTTCTTGAAAAGAGAGAAAATCGGGCAGAATTAGGTTTCTAGGCAATATTGGTGGAGATCACCGGCTTGCTCTGTTGGAGAGTTGAAGTCAAATTTTGAGGCCTTTGTTTTCCTAGCATTATACATTCTTATATGGAATTACTTGACCAAGTGAGATAAATATTTCATGGTTAAATTATTTGTTCAAACAGCTCACAATTTGTGGCAGTCTTTCTGCATTTTATATCAGAATAAAGATCCATATTTCTCCAATATTATTCTTAAATCTTCTATTGAATTGCTGTCATTAAGCTTTGTTTTTCAGTAGTGACTTCCGAGTCCTGAAAAATGTTCTAACTGATGCTATCCACTTGGTTTGATATGTATGCTTTTTAGAGAGTCCTTCAAAATGAGAAGCAAAGGTGGGCATACTCGAAACCTGCAAGAAAAAAGCTCCTACGTGAATGTGAAGTTCTGCGCCATCGGTTACCAGAATGTAGTGTTAATTTTCTTGCAGAAGAGGAAGATAAGTTTACTGTTAGTCCTTCTTCACTATCTGATGCCTTAGACCTGCTGGAAACTTCAGATAATAGAATTGGCCTTCTGCTTGCCGAGGTACCTGCTTCTGAGATCATCTAATTTGATAATGTAATATCATTAAATTACCCATGAACTGGTGCTCCTTTTCAGTATATCATTTTCTTTGATAACTGTTAAATTTTGTGTTATTCTGTTCATTCTCCTTTATGCTTGGTTTGAAGCAGTAAATTTATTAATTTAGTGATTGCTATATTTATTTGTAATTTATACAACCTGTGAGCTAAGCTCTCACTGTATTATAGTCCAGAAGGAACTAATATTTATCTTTACATCTGGTTTTATAATACTTAAAACAACCGGTGGAAGGTGAGTGATACCTCCAGCCTTGCTCTGTACCTGGATGCCTTACTTGGAAGTTGGAAGGCTGAGCCTCCAAACATTCAGCAGATGAAAGTTGTGCAGCCAGATCCATGCTCGTGAGTCCAGCCCGAGACTGTAATGTTGCCCTAAAATACATTATGAAATTCATCTGAGAGAAACATAACAGTTTATACGCCTATCGTGGCACGACCTTTCACATATTAAAGTTTTAATGAAACATAGTTTGTTTGTTACTAGGAGTTAATCCCCGCGGCGCTGCACACACACCCAAACACAACACCCAAATTAATGTTATATTTTGGCTTGCAGTCTTGGTGAATCACTTATTTTGATGAGTCCTGGGTGAAAAGGATGATTTATGGAAATAGACCAAATGTTTATACTTTATACTGTCTCTCACTTTGGGCAGGTATATATTTTGGTTGTTCCGGGGATGAATTTCTCCGTTCTTGGCACAAAATGTGAACTAAACTCTTTCATCAGTCTACATGTCTGGGGCAGATATGATATGTGACTTATACAAGTATTTATCCCCAGTGTGACAGTAGATTCACAACTTCTCCTGTACCTCGATAAGAAGATTCTGGCTAGACTATGATTGTTTTTTTTATGCAAGCCTCTTTTACTAGAAGATAAATTGCATGTGGATTCTTCCAATATTTCCTTTATTGAGTCTCTTAGTATGTTCCGAATGGATGGATGATGCAGGACGGAAGGGGGGAAACTAGGGTTTTGAAAATTGGGAAAGATAGTAGGGTTTATGGTGGGATTGGAGATAAAATAATTTAGGGTTTGGGAAAATTGGGAAAAAAGGTAAAGATTGATTCAGGCTTCACACTCTGGTGATCGCTCATCCATTCCATGCATCACACACGGAGATTTAGATTCGAGCTTCACACCTAGGAGAATCACCCTCCCACTCCATGTCTCACACACGAAGATTTCAAATAACTCTCAAAATTTTAATAATCTATTCATTGATTTCAAACAAAAAACTACAATAGTTTATATAGAAAAGAGGATACATGCACTATTCATTTGTCACATAAAGAAAAATAAAAAACCTAATAAAAGAAAATAAAAAGTAATACAAGAAAATTAAAACTACTAAAATAACTGTTCCTAAATGTCTTCATGTTCCCTATCAATGGAACTCTTTGCTGATTAGAATTAACAAACAAGACATACTCGGTATAGGTTTATAGTGTTTTGGGTGATAACTCAAAAGGCTCAACTAGTCTGCTAGATATTGCATAATAATAGCAATAATGCTTTATATATTCTACCGGAAAAATGTGTCAGCCCTCTAAGAATTTCGGCAAACTTGACTACCCCCTGGTGCTTTATGGATTTGCGAAACCCCCTGTCACATTCTTCTCCCATCTTTCTCCCCGTCCCCACATAAAGGCAATAAAGGATACGAAGTATTTCCATAATCCTCATATTGCCCTCTCTGAGTCAGACAAAGGGTTGTTGATGCCATCTGCGTACCCGTACCAAATGCGTCTCACTTTCAGGAAAAAGCGACAGCATGGGAAATATCCACCTGTAGTATCTGAAGATTATTTTGAAAGAAAGCCTTGGAAAACAAGGGATTTGATGAAATTTGAGGCCACAACAACATTCAATGCTGGCATGCCTAATCTTTGACCTTTGATATACCTACCTTACTAGAAAGTGTACCTTTTTTGGAAACAGTTTGTCTACCTCTTCTTTGTAAGATTTAATTAACAAACTCAATATAGAGAGATTTTCTAATTAATATGGGAGAGAATACATTGAGAAATGCTTATATTTTAGATGGAGCAATTAGAATGACAATTTGAAGGGGTTGAGTTGCAAATTAAATAATTAGGAACCTTTCCTTATTGGATTCCTCGTCTTCTCAACTTGTCCTTTTCGAGTGTTTTGTTTTTTCTTTCCTCATAAATTCAATGTATTGAATTTCTTTGCCACAATAATATTTCGTAAGAAGTGTTCAGAGTAATCTAGAACAACAAATATATGAATAAAAGGTAAACAACTTCATATGAAAGGTAAAGATACTGAATTAAAAAGTGGATAGTTTTTATAAGAGACAAATGTACTACTTTAAAAGGTAGATACTTATCATAAAAGGTAGATTTATTGAACTATAAGGGAAACCATTTCATAAAAGGACAAAGAAAGTGAATGAAAAGGTAGACAATTTTATGTTATAGACATGATGGACTAAAAAGTGGATACTTTCTCATAAAAGGTAAATATAAAGCACTAAAAGGTAGAGAGTGTCATATATTGAACTAAAGGTGTACCAATATTGCACGGACACGAACACGCCGACATGGACACGATACGACATGACACCAGGACACACAACAAATTCTAGAAAGTATATAGAAAATAGAAGAATCGTGTCAGATCCGTGTCTCTGGCACACGACACGGCTCCATGTTTAAAGTGTCTTGTGCTTTCTAGGCAGACGTAGCTTCGTGAAAAAGAGAGCCATACTGAACTAGAAAAGGGAGGCATTTTCATGTGAAAGTCAGATATAAAAAAGGTAGACAATTTAAAATAAAGACAAATATTTTATAAATAAATATATTAGAAATGAAGATAGATAATTTAAATGCAAAAGCAGAAATTTAAATGTGGACATTTTTAAAATCGAAATAGATAATTTACAGGTAAATGTAGACATTTTAGAAATAAAGATTGGTAGTTTAACATAAAGGTAGATATTTTATATGTAAATATAGGTATTTTAAAGATAAAATTGAACAATTTAAAACAAAGGTAGATAGTTTACATATAAACATAAGCAATTTAGGAATAAAATTCAACGGTGTAAAATTAAGATTAAAAATAATTGTTGACAGGAAAAATATTTACAATTAACGGTAAAAATTTATGTAAAATGTTGATAATTTGTATAAGAAGGTGGACAAGTTACATAGAGATGTTCATTTTCTCTACTTCTCTATAGAGAATTCATTGCGTGAAAACCTTCAGAATCCTACAAAAAAAGTGGCTCTTCTCGGTAAGAAAACTTCAATCCTTCATCAAATCAATGCTCAATGAAGGAATCGAGATTTTCTTTGCGAAACGAGACACTAATAAGTTCAGTGGAGAAATTGTGATCTAAGCACTAAAAACCCATTGTTTGATCTGATTTACACTGAACATGAGGAAGGGGGCCAGAGAAGGAAAGAGAAAAGGAAGAATGAGAAAAAGATGAGATTTTTTTTCTTTTTAAAGCTTGAGAGATGGAGAAAATAGAGGGAAAAAAAGAGTTTTTTGGGTATAGTTTCTTAGATGTGAAGGATAGAAAAGGTAGAAATATAGGATGAGAGTGGGAGGGGGCAAAACGAGAATTTTTTAGGTTTTTTTTAGAGTTGAGATATGAAGAGTACGAATGGAGGAAAGCATTTTTTTGGGGGTTTTTTTTTTACCTTCCAGCAGAAATATGGAGAGTTGAGATAGAAATATAGGATGAGGGTGGGAGGGGGCAAAAACGAGAATTTTTTAGGTTTTTTTTAGGGTTGAGATATGAAGAGTACGAATGGAGGAAAGCATTTTTTTGGGGTTTTTTTTTTCCAGCAGAGATGTGGAGAAGAAAGAGAGTAAAAATGGGTTTATTTTTAGATTTTGGGATGGAGAAAGTAAAAGAATAGGATGAAAGTGGAAGGGGCACAATGGGAATTTTGCCCCACCCAAATAAATGCCCCGGCTCACCAAATTTAGGTTGGGTTGGTGTACCAATTATGAGCATTAGGGAGATTTGAAAAGTCAAAAAGCAACAAGGGGGTGGTCAAATTTCGTGAGATTCTCAAGGAGCTAAACATATTTTCCCCTATTGCTATAAGACGCTAGCTGAACATGACAGCTTGATGCATTCCTTTTCAACTTATTAATGGTCGAAGCAAAACTAGCACCTAGCCGTCTCTGAAACCAATGTAGGATTGTCTCTTGTGATCTCCAGGAACCTTTTAGTGGCTAAATCTATCCCACCTTTTCGTAAGATATTTAGAGATGCTCCAATATCTAATTCAACACTGTTTTGTCTAAGGTTCAAAAGCCTCTTGCACTAGGCTACGACCTATATTTCAAAAAACATTATTTGTCTAATAGAAGACAATGTTACAAAAAGGGTCTGAAATATAACCTGTGAGTATCTTCACGGTGCTACTTCTGGTTCAGCTATGGTTGGTTTGGTTAAACAAATTCTGACGCACCATGGTTTATTGGTGCTGTTTGCTTCGGGCCGAATGCTCAAATGATGTCCCCTCTTCTACATTGTGTTACTGGCATATTTTTACACTCTAATGCTCGAGTAGTAACAGATGCACTGAGAGTTGTGTTTCACTGATGCCATTTTGAACAGAATATGATCATACAATGCTGTATTGTGTTTTTTTAGTGTAATTGCTAATATTGAGACTCTAAACTGACTTCATTGGACCCATTTTATAGAGTTTCTGACAGCTGTTTAATTTCTGAATGTCATAAAACATATATTTGACACTTTTTATGTGCATATAGGCTCAACTCCTTGCCCGAGACGATGAGGACGCAACTGCTGATACATAAAAATCTAAGAGCGGTCCATCTGAAAATCCTATTATGATTAATGGTGATGATCCAATCAAGGCCAAGAGTGAGATAAGAAGAATGCTGCTGGACACGTTAATAGACAATGCACGACTGAGAAAGCAGATCATTTCTGTTATCCGCTGCGCCTTCAAAACAGTTATCGAGCCTGAGAAAGATGATGGTGAAGTCCCTTCCAGGAAGACAGTTTTAAATAGATTCCTGGAAAGATGAATTGCGCTGTTCTCTTTCTATCAGAAGTCCCCCTCCTGCAGCTAAACTCAAAGATTTATCTGTGGAACAGGAAGAGCTGCTGTCTCTGTATATTTGCTGCAAACTGCGTCTCAAGGAGGATTACCCGTATCTGGTGAGATATGTCTTTATTCATAATTTTTGTCCATAGGAAATAAACTGATAAGAAAATTATAAGATTAGCTTGTTAGAATATAGGTTGGAGGTGCGAGGAACCGGGTATTTACTGTACTTTAGTGAACTCCAAGAGTCCCAACAAGGGAGAAATATCTACATCAAGCATCAAACCACAAGTGCAATGTCTTCATCTAGTTCTCACTGTATCTTAGTTGGAAATATGTGCTATTGAATCCGGCTTTGATTGTACAAAAAAATGCCCTTAAAGCTTTTGGGTAATGGCATCGGAAACCACAATCTGTATTTTGAGAGGTGTCATTGGTGACTCGTGTAATTTTCTTTTTTTTCCTCGTTTCTTCCTTTGCTGAGACTTTTAACAGGCTTTGTTTGTGATACACAGAACACGCCCACTTCCAGAGCAAAAGAAATACTACAGGTTCCAGTTTTCAGCTTCGTCACCCGATGCTGTGGGAAAATTTACCGTGTAAACTCCTGAATTTCGAATTGAGACAGTGTGTGCTACATTTACAAGCTTCGGTGGAGTCTGTTTGTGTCACTGCTGTTCAAGGTTCTAAATATCGGATATCGGGATTGTATTGGATGGGTGTTTTTCATATCGGTTATCGGATATTGGGGGAGATATCGGGGATACGCGCGCACATCGGGCATTCATCTTGGACATTATATATAATAAAATACTGATAATTAAAAGTTGGTTTAGTGTCATAGATATCATCTACCTAATAAAAATGATGTAATATGCATGTAAAGACAGTAAAAAATAATGTACATTTTCACGCAGTCGTGTAATAAATAAGTTATTTCATATCGGGCGATATATCGGGTTATTTATCGGTCGATATCGGGCAATTTATTGGCTAATATTTCAAATATCGGCCGTTTTTTGCTGCAAACGATACAGCGAACGATTTCTCCATATCGTATAAGCAGTGTGCAAAAAAGGAGATATCGAACGATATCTTGAACGAGAACTGAGAAAAATTTGAGGGGACATTTGTGTTGTAGGCTTGTAGCTGTTGCCTCTGTTCAATGGGACATGTCATTGTAACTGGGGACGTAGTTGTGGACAAGAATGTCGTGAAATCTCATTAAGTTCAATGTTTAGTTTTCAGGTTCGTATATGGTTTATAATTGTAATGTTTCCTTATCGAATCAAGCTTATTTGGGCTGGTAGAAATGATTGATAGGCTCAATATAGCTATCATTTTTTTCTTTCTTCTGAAGGAAAAAGCCATAGCTTGATATCTATTTTGTGCTATATTTAGCGCTGACTGCAGAGAAATATGTAATTCGACTTGATTGTCATCGTGTTCGCCTCCTAAACTTGTGCCTATAAAAAAAATTATGCTAAAAAATGCATATATTAGACATTTGTGTTCTACATGTCATCTAATTTGAGGCATCCATTTAAACAGTTAAAAATAAAAATAAAAAAGTAAACAAAAGAAAAAGAACCTGAATCGGAGGCCGTCTATGTGAGTTTCCATGTTTGTATGCACGTGGATTGCACGTTTATTAAAGGATTCAAACCCAAAAATTCAGACTTCTTCCTACTCCCATCCAAAACCCTAACCCTAACAGTCTGATCTCATCCCCCATCAATTCAATCAAATCATCGATGGAAAATGTATAATAATCATCGCCCAAGCTCCCAAAATTACAAACGCAACCTCCTCCTCCGCCGTAGCTGGACCTCGCAGATTACGTAATGGAAAACATCTTGGAGCGCCTCCCTCTCTCCGACTACGTCCGCTTCGCCGCCATGTGCCGGCGGTGGCGATCCATCCAATCCGACCGCCGCCGCCTCGATGCTGATCATCCCATGGATCATCTCCCGCACATCACAAGAATATACCGTGTCCTGCAACAGCCCCCTTGAGGACAGATCCTACCGCCTTGGTATCCCCACCGGCCACCCCAGTGGATGGCTGCTTGGCGAAGACTGGCTGACCACCTAGCGTTCGGGTTATTGCCATTTCGTCCTCCTCAATCCCATCTCCGGGGTCGAAATCAAGCTCCGGGGGAAAAGAAATGGAGGCGGCGCTGTTTGATGTAGGGCTATGTTAGTGCTATCTCACTCCCTCCCAACTACATCGTTTCCATCATGGAATCCTCCAGTCTCTACTTGCTCTGCTGGCACGACCGCTGGCGGAACCAGCTGGAATTGAAGAAGCTCCCCGCAAAGCCAGACAAGGCCGCCTCTTGCGGAGGGAAGCACTACTTTATTTGCACCGGAAAGCGATATTCGCACAGGCCTATAAAACTTGTTGCTGATCGTTTCCTTGTCATTGATCCTCTCCTCTCAAAGCCCGCCATTCAATTATTTCAGATGATGGATTGTCCACCTGAGGCGAACGTGTTGAGATATGAAACGTCTCGCTCGCTGGAATCTAATGGTTAGCCCTTGCTGGTTAAGAAAATCTTCAAGCTCGCGAAAAATGTTCCCACCGTCGTAGTGGGGTTCCAAGTGTTCAAGGCTGATGTTTCTCAAAAGATGTGGGTGAGGTTGGAAAGCCTTGGCAACCGAGTGCTCATCCTTCGTTCCATACACTATGTTTCTATGTTAGCGGCTGATGTTGGAGTGGAAGGGAACTGTATCTATTTCTCTACGGATGTAGAATTTGACGATGAGGATGGAGAAGCCCCATGGAAGGTATTCGATTTAGGTACTGGGAGGGCAACGAGGATGACAGATGTCGTGTTTCCCAATGCTTCCCACCATATGTTGATCTAGCGAATAGTCCATAGCATTTCAAGGTTTGACATTCTCCTAGTTATTTAAATTTATAAAGTTTTTTTTCCCTTATGAAAAACTCATAATTTGGGCAATTCAATTCAATGCTCATATATATGAGATCCCTTCTACTGTGTCTATGATTGCAATTGTGGTGACGTATTGTCTATCATGACATTTTACATATGCATGTAATTAATTTTCCAATGGTGCCTGTCTAATTGACTTAATCTTGTTTTGAATTCATGTTTGAGTGTCACTGTGTTGCCTTGCTTGGCTGCTTCGATATGAAGATATGCGTGTGTCATAATAGACATGATTGAAATTTGTTTGCGTGTAAAATCTATTCTATATCTGTTCGTGCTTTCTGGTTTGGAAAATTCATGCAACTACTTTGCTCTCTCCAGTCATAACTATCTCAGTTATATTAATTATTAAAGTCTGATGATGTTCTCTTTAGGAAACTTATTCACTTTTATATGACATCCTAATGATCTGCAATGTTGAGCTTGAGAACTCTTCAAATGGTGTATTTCCTCACCAATAAAAGTTAGGGTTTTTCTTATATTTACCCCTTAAATCTTTTATATTTTTAAATTTACCCCTCAAATCTTTATATTTCTAAAATTACCCTTCAAATCATCCCATATTTTTAAAATTACCCCTAATGCTGGTTTCAGTTTATCTTTTAACAGTTTTTAAAGATGATTACCAAATTAACTCCACTAATACTTCCCTAATCTTTCTCTCTCTCTCTTTCAAACTGTCGCTTTGTCTCCCTCAAAAAACCCAAAAAAAAACAGATTTTGTATTATGTTTGTATTCAAATTTTAAATAGTTTTTATTCAAATTTCAGGTACTGTAATGTGCTTGTTTCAGTTTCTCAATTTTATTTGTGTGCATGCTTCACCTATTATGAACAACTAAACTGAACCATGTTTCTAACTTGGAAACAAAATCCTGTCAAATTTAAGAAGTATTAGTGGGGTTAATTAGGTAATCATCTTTAAAAACTATTAAATGACAAACTGAAACCAGCAGTAGGGGTAATTTTAAAAATATGGGATGATTTTGAGGGGTAATTTAAAAATATGAAGATTTGGGGGGTAAATTTAAAAATATAGAAAATTTGAGGGGTAAATATAAGAAAAACCCTAAAAGTTAAGTAATTTAACTAGGAAGCTATTTGTTACGCTTAGAATTCTTGTTGAGTATTCAAATTTTACCCACTTTTAGCCTCTTATTTGGTTACATAGTGATGCAAGATTTGGAAGCAACACTACAATTCTCCAAAGTATAGTCGCAAGAGGAGGATTATGCGTTTTCATATTAGAAAGAAACTACTGGTAGGATTTGAGGTTTAATCATATAATTTGGAAATTATATATTGTGCAACTCAAATGCATGATCCAAACCGTTAAACATGGTGTGGATCATCTAAATGCCTAAAAAGAACAAAAATCAAATTATTTAAGATTTTTGCCCCATGGATCCAGCACCTTCCAAAATTAAAAGCATTAAATACCACATTGAGAAAAACTATGTTTGGAGCTTCCAGATTATTAATCTAATATGTTGGTCTTGCTCCAAATAATGTAAAACCATTGTATTTGTAAATTAGGTGTTTATAATATTATACATCATTTATTTAAAACCGTCCATTTTAGGGTGACTTCACAAGCAAGAAACCATAAAAATGTATGATCTTTTGTTTTTAGGCATTTTAATTGTTTTGGTTCATGTTTAACGGTTTGGATCTTGCAATTAAGTTGCAAAATATATACTCTCCAACCGGTAGGATCAAACCTCAAATTCTACCCCTGGAAGTAACATATTACTTAGATCTATGGCTTTAGACATACAAATTCTCAATTCGATCATTTGATGATGATCTAAACATTTAAAAATTCTCACACACTAACTTTTGTTAGGTTTCAATTATTATACACAGTTAAACTAATCAACTCACTATTTCGGTCGTTCATTTTGTGCCATACTCGATGAATAAGTAAAAAGTATTCAAAACACTTAATTTTTTATTTTTAGTTACTTTAAATAATGTAGGTAAACTTCAACGGAGTGGATCTTATATTTGAATGTCGTAGTATTGAATTTGAGCGGGAAGGTCAAATCCTTCCCAAAGGATGCAAGTCTCTCTCTACACACATATATGAGATAGAATTGTGTTATTCAGGAAGGATTCAAGGCCGAATCTTTCCCACTCAAATACAACCCTACGACATCCGAATGTAAGATCCACTCCGTTGAAGTTGGTCTACATTATTTCAAGTAGCTAAAAATAAAAAATTATATATTTTGAACTTTTTGCCTATCCATCATGTAGACGCAAAATGGACGGCCAAAATAGTGAGTTGGTTAGTTTAACGGTGTAGAATATTTGAAATCTAATAAAAATTGTTATGTAAGGGTTTTTAAGTGTTTAGATCATGATGAAATGGTCGGATTGAGAATTTGTATGTCTAAAGATGTAAATCTAAGAAATATGCTATTTTCGGCCATCCATTTTGCGCCTTCTTGATGGATGGGCAAAAAGTAATCAAAATACATGATTTTTGAGTTTTAGTTACTTTAAATGACGTAGATCAATTTTAACGGAATGGATCTTGCATTTGAATGTCTTAGGGTTGTATTTGAGTGGGGGGTTGTATTTGAGTGGGAAGGAATCCTTCCGGAATGACACAAGTTATAAATACATACATACATACATACATACTTCACTTTTTTGCTTGATGCCTCATTAGTCAAACTGTGTATTGCTTCCTTCTATTCTGCAATATCAAGAGCCATCTCCTTAGTTACATGAAGCATTAACATATTTTCTTAATTGCCTCCATCAAAGTTACGTTTAGGACTTCAAACTTTGGTTTAATATGTACCCATTGTTCTTTGAATTCAGGAAGACATACTACATTAGTGCAAAACCAATAGTGTGATCATATCTGCCAGCTAGCCTAATAGGCTTCCTCGTCTGGCCATTGTTTTTTGGCCAAAAATTTGGCCAATGTTGCTGTCATGTTGACAGCATGTCAAATGAGTTTTGTTAAAATTTGTGTTGATTCTTCTTAGTAGTTGCACTCCTTAGCTGAATGATAAAATTTGGTGAGAAATATGTAATTGAAGACGAAGAACAAACACTGACATGCATCCATTAAATGTGTAATACGTATGTTACAAGGGCCATTGCTGATCTCTCAGGAAATGTTATGAAAAATATGAGTTTGACAATCTGTATTTTGGGGGTGGGTGGCTTTGTGTGGGTGGATGGAGGGGTGGGGGGGGGGGGGGGGTGGGTGGGGGGGGAGACAGAAATGAAGTAGAAAAATTATGGAAATGAAAGCGGAAAAGCATGGAAAGGAAAACAGAAAAGTGAAAAGGATAAGGAAAGTGAAAAGCATGAGAAAGCAAAATATTCAAATTATTTTGTCAAATCTGATCAGCACCTGTTCTTTATTGGCCATCCTGTTTTTCAGCAGGAAGTCCTACAGTTATTAACTTACTAGTAAATCTTATATTTCCTTTTCTTCTTCAACTCATGAATCCCCTTGTAAGCAATGTGTTGCCCACTGTTGCCTTGACCCTGTTCCTACTACCATAGCTTGCATAACGAGAACTAACTACAGAAAAGAGTAACCTATAAGGCGGTTACATAAGAGTTCTATTATAATAACCATATCTTTGCCTTTTTAATTCTTGACTTTTATGATCCATTCCCAATAAACTGGTTCCAGAATTTGATATCACCAAGTTTCCCACTAGCATCTCGTGCTTCTACCAATTTCTTTGGCAATGTGCATGCACACACGCCTATTAGGCGTGCTTTGAGAAGTTCCATGCACAACGCTTTCCAGGGATCCAATGAGCTTGGTGCTGCATTCTTTCCCTCGATACTGTACAGAACATTGAAAACATATAGAAATATGTATGTTAATTGATATATTCCTATTTTTTAACCAGTGGTTATGCTAATCTTTCGCTGATGAAGGAAACATTTGGGTTTATGCTAATATTGCTTAACGACAGGTGTAAGAATGTTATGAAGTTGGCTTAACTAGGAACAAAGTTGGTTTTGTTCTTAGTTTAGCTGTTTGGTTATATGAATAATATTATCCGTGCCTTTTTACTTCCTAAATTTTGGTTAGGGCTTATTTATATGCCCCCCCCCCACAAAAAAAAAAAAAAAAAAAAAAACAAATAAATAAATAAATAAATAAAGTTTTAAATGCTTTTTCTTGTTTTTTCTGCCCGCCCTCTCACACACGTTCTTTAGTGAGAGAATCTCAAGGGAAAAACAGTCCATCCTAATAGAGTCCCTATTTAAACAAATAAACTCACCTGGATCCGCAGAATTTAAACATATCTTAAATTTGTAATCTGAATTTGATCGTATCTAGTATATCATGTCTACAACAAAGTCTATCTGCTATTACAAAACAAACTAGAAACAAGCTCTATCTAAATTGAGTGGATTTCCAAATTCAAATCAAATTCTAAATTGAAGGCCTTCTTCATGCTCTGCGTATTTAGTGTCTGAAGCTAAATTCATGATTTTCAGGCTCAGCTTCTTTATTTTTTACCTAGCTTCACTCGAGTTGATAATCGAGCGGAAACTGATCTTCTAGTAAATAGGTTGTTCATTGAACAAATGTTCATGTGCAATGTAATCCTGTGATTATTTCCTAGTTCTGTATGTAATTCTTAGTTAAAAGTACCAAAATAACGAGTACCAATATTTCCATTTAATGTTGGTGGATACCACCTCATTATTGGTATTGGTATTGTCTTTATGTTTTCGGTATCCGAATTGGCAATATTGAAAATATCAGCCGTTTTATCTCAGTCATACTTGTAATATTGGTAATATCCCGGTCATATATCTATATCAGACGTACATATCATTATTGGGTGATTTTCAAACCCTGCCTTTTACATTTGGCATGTCATATTCCTATTGTCCCTTGTTAGCATATAGAGGTGGGGGTAGCCAAGGGAACTACATTTATTTTGCAAGGCATTGTTCAGGTTGCTGACTTAGTCGGTCCACTGATGGTGTTAGACTCGATCTGAGGGAATGGCCTTGCAACACTTGGGCTGCCTCTTCCAAATAGCAAACACGATGGGTCGATGGCTGTAGTTTCTGAAGTATGACCTTATGTTAATAGCTCCAATCATATTTTGAAACTCATACGATTGTTAGTGAGACTTCAAGCACTTCTGGTGATTCTGACATAACTACTTTTAAGTTGGACAAGGGTTGCTTTCCAAGCGGAATACTACCGCTCCTCCCAAGGTTTTTTTTGTTATTCCATCAGTTTCTGTGTTTTTGACGAGGGTAGCAGACTATGTCAAATGCATTGTATGAGTGAGCTTTTTATTACTACGATATGCCACAACTGTTGGAAGTTGCATATTGTAAAGAAGTTCTATCATTTATGAAGAAGATTATATCTTTTTATGTTAAAACCAGAATATTTTATATTCATAGGGGGTTTATAGCTTTTGCAAGTGTGTTTATAATATGACGTGACAAAAATGTGGAACTGCATAAATCATGTTTCTAGGATTTTATAAGTAATATAATATTTCTTTTTTGTATGTATATAGTCAATTGGCACTGAATGGTACATATTTGTCTCAGATATTAGGACCCCATCAGATATTAGGCCCCTCTAGTTGTTATTGGTGCTTCTTACAAAGTGAGACCTTTAGTTGTTTTGTTTTGTTGATAGTGGTGGTGCCTGTTCAAATTTCTATCTGATTGTATTGTCTTCACTGGTTCTTGATAATCTTTAGGTGCAATGATCCTTTTGTTTGCCTTGTAAACTCATATCCACAAAAGTTATGCCAAAGCTGCATATATTAACATATGTATATTTATATGTCATCCAATTTATAACACACATTTGAAAAGGAAATAAAAAAAAAGAGAGAAAAACTTAAAATTTGCTGGCTGTCCATAAATTGTCTTTTTTCTTCTTCAGTGAAATAAAATGTTTGTTTAATAATCATATGAGCTTCATGTTTTATATTCACATTCATGTAAAGCTGTAGCTAGGCTAAAATTCAATAAAATATCATGAAACTTCAGTTGTTTTGGAAAAAAAAGTACTACGAACTTTTAAAATTGCAAAAAACTACTATGAATTTTGGCACTTTCAAAAAGCTACCATAAACTATTAAATGGTTGCTAATGGAAGAAAGAAAACGACAGTTTTATCCTCACATGCTTGAGGAAAAAAAGTAGTTTTTCTTTTTTTTCTTTATTAAAATTTGATAGTAGATATTTGAGAGAAAATAAAGGGTATTTTCATCATTAAATTGTCATGTACTTTACACGTACGATAACTTAACATGGGACTGACAGATGGTATTTTCTTGAAAATTTGAGGAAAAGTTAGTGGTAGCAATTTACAATTTTGAAAGTTCATATTTTTTTTTCAAAATGATTGAAAGTTCATGATATTTTATTGAGTTTTAACCCAGTAGCTATAAAAAGGGATTTTGGGTCGAATTATCGGGTAATGTATCCCCATTACGGACCAAGTGACAACCCAAATCTGCTTGGTTCGTGACTAGTCGGTCTCGATCCGGATCAAATTAAAGCCTTTTGGCCCGCTGTTTTCCTCTCAAAATGAAAGCCTCATCTTTTGATCCTAACAAGGGGCAAATCGGCTCCCTCCTCCTTTTGCCATCCAAAACCATAATCCTAACCCTAACAATCTCAGACAATGGAAACCTCCACCCGCACTTCTCCTATCCTCCATGGTTGGGCCTCACACATTAACTTACTGAGAAAATCTTGGAGTGCCTCCCTCTCTCCGAGCTTCGCTGCCATGCGCCGGCTGTGGAGATCAATCCAATCTGACCACCGCCGTCGTCATGCTCCATCTGCACTCCTTTGCTCAGCCTCCCAAGGTTCATCCCCTGCAAACCACATGAAGATGAAGAAGACATTGTGTCCTGCTACAGCCTCTTTGAGGACAGATCGTACTGCCTTCGTCTCCCCACTGACTGATGCAAGGAGCCCGACTGCCATACTTTTCCCAGTGGTTGGCTGCTCGGTGAGGACTCTTTCTTTTCTTCAGGCTGCATCATTTTGCCTCCTGGACCCCATCTCCATGGTCAAAATCAAGCTTCTACCAGGGATAGGAGGAATGAGTTTGGGAATAGCTTATACGGTCTATGTTAGTGCCATCTCACCTCCTCCCTATTACATAGTCTCCATTAGCTCCACCCTCTTCTTGCTCTATTGGAACGACCCTTAATGGGCCGAACTGAAGCTCCCCATGGTGCCATCTAAAAACGTCTCTTGTGGAGGAAAGCACCACTGCATTCACTCGGAAGGGAGCATTTTCAGAGGGCCCAATGTCGATCATTTCCTAGTCATTGATCCTTCCCCCCCACGCCTGCCGTTCACTTCTTTCAGATGACGAAATGGCAGAGCGAGCCATCAGAGATGACGGGGTTGAGATATGAAAACCACTTACTTGGTGGAATCTAATGGTGAACCGTTGCTGGTTAGGAAGATTTTCAAGCTTGAGAAAAATCTTCGCGCCATCATCATGATTGGGTTTCAAATGTTTAAGGCGGATCTTTCTAGAAAGATGTGGGTGGGGCTGGAAAGCCTTGGCGAACGAGTGCTCATCCTTCATGACAGGTACTCTGTTTCTCTGTTAGCGGCTGATGTTGGAGCCAAAGGGAACTGCATCTATTTTACTACGAATATAAAATCTGACAATGAGGATGGATAAGCCCAATGGAAGGTGTTCGATTTAGGTACTGGGAGGGTGACAGATATTGCGTTTCCAAATGCTTCGCAGATCGAAAATTATGGTAAGGGTATGTTCATGCCCATCATATGTTGATCATGCAAATAGTTCATAGCATTCTGAGGTTTGACATTCTCCTAGTTATTTAAATTTATAAAGCTTTTATTTTTTTTCCAATGAAACTCGTATTTAGGCAATTTGATTCGATGCTAATATATATAGTTCGAGATTCCTTATGCTGTCTATGATTGCAATTGTTGTGATGGATTTGTCATGTCCCGTGCTGGTTACACCCAAAGGAATGGATAACCTAATAAAAATCAATACCCATGGAAGTTTTCTTTTTCTCTCTCCCCCCTAATGACATTTACCATTACATTCTTAATTGAAACTCAATGGGAATAATCTACTTCAACTTGAGCTCTATGAAGATTTTTGACAATTTTTGCTTGCTTTTGGTTCTGTTTATCATGTAAAATCTTGTATCGGTATTGGTATTAGTCAATGATTTTTAGTATTGATAACATCAATATTGGCTATCTATATCGGCCATCTTGGTCATATTGGCATTACTGGCTCCAATATTTGTTAGTATCGGCTCTGATTTCGGCTAATATCGGCTCCTATATTGGCTAATTATAGGGTTAATATTGTATTGGTACCTGAAAAGGCAATATGATTCTACGGACAGGAATAGGAATTGTTCAATTTTTTAAACTATGGTCTTGTTCATAATTTCAAGAGTATTGTTGACTTCTCCGTCAGAAACATTGTTAAGATTGTATTGTTGTTATTTATAAGTAATGTTGATAATCAAGAGGGTCCTGATCTATTAGTGAATAGGTCTTTCATTGGACAAATCTTGTTCATGTGCAATTCAATTCTAGTGATTGTTTCTTAGTTCTTAATGTCATGTCTTAGTTACAAATACCAAAACAACCGTACCAATATTTCCATTTCATTTTGGTGGATACCATTTCGTTTTCGATATTGGCATATGTTTTTGGTATCAAAATCAGTAATATTGGAAATATTGGTCGTTCGTCTCGGTCACATTGATGATATTGGTATTGTCTCAGCCATATCAGGTATGTATTGGTATCGGTCATACGTATCAATATTGGGTAATATTTCAAACCTTGCCTTTTATTTGTGGTATTTTCATTGTTCAAGGCATTGCTTAGGCTGCTGGATGGTCAGTCCACTCATGTTGCTAGAGTCAATGGAAGAGTTTTTATTGAGGACTGGCCCTGCAATACTTGGGCTGCCTCCTGTAAATCGTAAATGTGATGGCTGAAGTTTTCAAAGTATGACCTTTTGTTGATAGTTTCAAGTTCCAGCTATAGTTTAGGCAAGTCCTACAACATCTAGAAGCACTGTCAAAGGGTTTGAAACTCATGTGACCGTTAGTGAGACTTCAAGCACTATTGGTAATTCTGATGTCTACAGTCTTTATTGCCTTTAGCAATGGATTCGCCAATGATGTTTTTTATGTACTGAAATTAATCTGTCATGCCTATTGCCTATGTTTGGATGCATTCTAAAATGGTTAATAACAGATGATAGCTCTGGTTTAGGATTATTGCAGATTTGTGGCACTAAAGTCTAAGATCATTTTTCTCTCTTCCATTGAAATGGCCTATAATTAATCTCCCTTATCTATTAATTCATTTTCAAAGTTTTGGTGCAAGAGAAATAACACATTCTGATTAATTCGTGGAAATAAAGGAGCTCTTTACTGTTGTTGTGTATGCTGGTCTATTAGAGGATGCACAACTAATGTCTAGATTTTCACTTCTCCCTCATACATAAATATGTTAATGTATACATCAATATGTTTATTTAATTCACAGGAATGCAATTTCTTTTTCTTTTTTCCTTAGAAAACCCTTGATTTGTTGTTTGGAGGCTTTATCTTCGATGTTATAGCCCTTATTATAGCCCTTACCCGCTTGATATACTAGACTTCCTCAGGCTTAAGTAAGTAGTTTCTCACAAATTGATTTCCCTCCAGACGGAAGTTGGACAAGGGTCACTTTCCAAGGGGACTACCACCTTTCCTCCCTTGTTCCTTCTGGTATTTCACCAGTTGGAGTGTTTTTGACAAGTGTAGTAGCTTTGTCAAATGCATTGTGTGAGTGAACTTTTGTTTATACAATATGTCTGCAAAGTCGTTCTATCATTTATGAAGAAGGTATTATCTTTCTCAGTCAGAATGAAGCATTTTATAATCAATAGAGGGTTTATATCTTTTGGAAGAGGGTTTAGAATATGACATAGCAAAATGGTAGAACCGCATAAAACATATTTTTAGTATTTTTCACATGAATGCTATTTCTATATTGGGTTTTCAGGATATAGGTCTCTAACAAATATTGAAATTGGAAATTTGTCCCTCACAAACTCATATTTAGATTTTAGTCCCTCACAATTTGACACTAACTTAAAAAGAGGCCCACTGGCTAATAACTATCTCACCTCTGCTAATTTTAAAAGATAGGGCCTCTTAGGCGAAATTATCCCACCTCCTCTTTTCCAATGGTGGAGCCTCCCCTCCTCTCTCCCTAAAATCCCATCTCTCATCCCTCACCCCCCACCTCACCCCCACCCCCTTAACCCCAACAACAACAACAACAACAACAACAACAACAACGACGACAAATTTATCGTTGTCACCTTCGAGGCCTTCGTAATCACCGTTGAGGTTCTCTCTGTTGCTGTTGAGGGGACGAGTTAGGGCGAAGAGAGTAGGTTACATTCTTTAGAGAGAAATATGGAGGGGAATGAATAAACGGGCGATTGTGGTTGGTGGGGTTAAGTTGAAAGAGAAAACTGTAATTGGGTATCTATAATTAATTGTAGATTTATATCAGATTTGGATGAAAAACTAACAAGGGGGCTCTTTTCAAGATACTCTACAAGTTGTTGGGACCGATATCCTAAAACCCCTAACCCCTTCTATATTTACTCACATAGTTAATTGGCGCTGAATGCTATATATTCATCTCAGAAATTTAGGTGCCTATAGAGGCTTTATATTAGATATTTTGGTCCCTTTAGTTGTTATTAGTGTGCCTTTCAAAGTGGGACCTCTAGTGGTTAGCTTTTGTTGATATTGGTGGTTCTTGCTGGAATTTCTATCTAATCTTAAGATCAAGGCTCCAATTTAAAATCTTCTTTTTTACGTGAGTCCTTGAAATCTCCGAAACTTTAACTCTGTCTGACTACTGCTGGTTCTTGATAATTTTTAGATGCAAAGGTTATTTTGTTTGGGAAAATATTTCACGCCATCTGTAAAACAAATTTCAGAACTTGGGGGTGTTGAACAGATTTCTTTGCTATAATTTTTTCTCTTTCTTTTTTTTCTGTTTTTGGGGAAAAGGATGGGTTGGATAATCTCTCCTTTTTTTATATGAATTTTCAAGTGAATTCTTTTCTTTTTATACTTGATATTACAATTGCTCTACTTTCGTACCTAACATAATGGTTTGCTTTGTTTCATTTATTCTTTTTCCAGAACTGTTTGGAACTTTGAATGGAAGAAGTGGCATGACCAGCAACAAGGCTCGAAGGAACTGATACCGGCACTACTAGCTTGCATGTTTGTCTAGTCAGCTCCATAAATTTTTAGTTTGTTTCTCCGTTGTTTTGTTCAGAAGAGTTTTGAGCAGGAAACGACTCGATAATGGCATCATTCTCAAGGTTGAAGGGATTTCTACAGTACCATAGCCTGCATGTATGTTTGCAGCAATGGCATCCTATGCATCATGAGGTTTATTCTTGGAGAAAGTCTTGAATCTTCAGTTAGTTAACTATGATCATGGATTCTGGCGTTGGCTAATGTGATCCCTAAATCCTATTGATTCTGAAATTTTCCATTTTATAGGTTGGAGTGAAACTGTGATGTTTTTGTTTTCGATCTTTAATTGGCTTGATGGATGCCTTCAGTTCTCTCGTATAAGATTCTGCATGCTTTCTAGCTTGTGTTTGTTTGTAACCTGCAAGTGTTGTGTCATCTTGTCCATGAGACTATATAGAAGAAACAAGTTACTTCTCACTCTGTTCTTGGGACTTTATTTCATTCCTACTCGTCGAGCCCATCTTTTTGTAAAAGTCTAGGTTTTTTCAGACTTAAAGGGACATCGGATTTAGTGACCTAGAACTTTAAGGCCACAATGTCACGGCATGGAGCTACTGATTGGTTCAGTCTTGTTGCTGAACCTTCTCCCTTGCTTTTATTGGGAAGTTCTAAGAGTGTGCTTCGGTGGTCTTCTAAAAGTTGGTAACTAACACAGAGAGCTCTACTGACGTTCTAACCAAAACCGCTTGGAGGGAGATTTTTTCCTGTGACTCATGTAGAACCATTGTTCGTCGTCCGTCTGCCGTCAATCTCTCCTTCTTCTCTCAGCTCTTCCTTGCTTCTTCTTTCTCCTTCTTCCTTTCCTCTCTCTCATCTTCCTGACTGATCGGTCGGTTTTCTACAAACAACGGTAATATACTAGTAAAATTACATGTATTTTTTTAATATTCTATTATGAGCTTTTTATCAATTTTTTATGTCTGAAATTTAGGGGGAAAAGATTACACAAACGAGAAACTAACCCAATGGAGTTCCGGCCCGGATCGGGTATGACTTACCTTAAGAAACTCGGTGTAGGTTTCAAGCCCAATCGAACCGGGTCTGCAAGTATATTTGAACCGGCCGGGTTCAGCGTCAGCGGTTCAGTTCCTTTTGCTACAAAATTCCTTCCCCCAGTCTCAAAAGGAAAGAACGGTCTTTTTCTTTCTTCATTTCCTTTCTTCTCGCTCATCTCCTCAATCTACGAACCCTAGTTTTCTTCTCGCTCGTCTCCTCAATCTACGAACCTAGAACCGATTCCCTTCATTTAAATTATCGAAACCCTAGAGAGCTTGGAGCTTCGATCATCAACATGTCGGTGCTAGCCTGCGGCAAAAGATCGCCGGCGAGCTTCTTCGAGGACGTATATCACACGCCCGTCCCCGCTTCGAAAAGGATCCGGTGCGCCGCCGCCCTCCACTTCTCGCCGCCGCACGCCGAGGTATCGTCACCGGCGCCTGTAGTTTCGCCGATCGATCACCTTAGGTCTTTGTTTTCCCACATGGATCAAGAGGTACGGCTCTAGCTTTTGTTTAGTTGTGATTTTGTTCTCTCTAAAAATTTCGTTTTTTGATGTGATATCAAGCAATTATTTACAAATGGGATAAATTTAGTAGGATATGTAAAACCTAGACGCTGTTTGACATGTTTCTGATTGATGGTAGACAACTTTAAACATCTACGGCCCAAATTTCAGTGAAAGTTGACCAAATTATTAACATCTAACTAATGATATTAGTCTTAATTATTAAGAGTTAAAACTTGCTGATGAATTTGACAAAATTATCTAATCCTGAAATCAAAGTCGAATCTACTAAAACTAAGAAGGGAAGTACAGCCTGAAACCTTGGGCCCAAAGATTAAATTTTGGCTGAAGTATTTCAATTTCAGCTGATTTTCTAATATGCTAAAATATGGCCTTTCTCAATGGTTATTGAGATGAAGTTCGTCTTGTCCTTGGATCTTGGTTAATTTCCTCATGAAGGTTTTGAATGTGAATACCCATATGTTGTAGTGGTGAACTAAGAAGTTTGATATCTATGTTGGTCTGTTTATGTACTGATCTGCCCCTTTCAGAAGAAAGGTATTTTAAGTACTTTATACTTATCCACTTCTTTCAGAAAGGGAATTCTAAATCAAAGTATAACCTGAAATAGGGAACTATTGGAAAGTTTTTATCAGTTAAATGGAGAAACGTGTGAAGGTCGTGTAGGGTTGATGCATGAGTCCTTGCCATAAGAGCATGATCACCCGTCTCATGCTAGTAACTGGATTATTGATGTTTCCAAATCCAAGAAATAATAATCAATGAAAGGAAACATTACAGAGAATATCTCAGCATTAGATGTTTGCACCCATCAACATTATTGGGAGATCACATAGGCTAGTATTAGAATTTCCTCTTGTTGTGTACACAAACCGAATTTGAAACCCAACTTGTTCTGTGAAAGGTGATGCCAGTGGTAGTAGACTAAATGCACATTTGATTTCTACAGAATATAAAAGACCTTTTTTTAATCAGTTCTAAATTTCACTTGCTTTTTCATTGACGGTGTAGAAATTTTGCAAATGGAATATAATTATGTTGCATGCAATTCCAATTCATGTGTGGTTAAGAAATGTTTGTTACCTATAATTATTTCCTAAGCTTCATTCTAACATTAACTGTATCAGTAAAGCATCTTCTTTTGTCTTTTCTTTTTAGCCTTGTGGTCTGACTATTACTATAATTTTTTTTTTTACTTACCAATATGACCGTTAATACTTAACGCATGTATGTTCACCTTTTACTTTTGAGTTGTAATATAACATATTTTTTTAATTTTCATATTCTGTATCCACACTCTTTTAGTTGCTTGAGAGAGCACTTGAAGTGGCGGGCAACGACTTGGACATTGCGATAAAGAATTTGAATAATCTTCATTTAGAGTCAGCGGAGGCAGTAGTAGACTTTGCTGACAGCAACAAATCTAATGTTGGGATTGAAGCAAATATTTGGCAATCGCCTGAAGGTATGAATTGCACCTAAACACTTGAAATTATATAATTAGTCTTATATCTTTGTTTCATGTTTAGTTGCTTTTGTCTTATTCAGTAAGTCTTTTATTGAACTTTCTCCCTGTGATAACTAAGATTTGGATTATTTAGATAAAAATTTGTCCAGGTTTGATTATTTAAATCTCTCCTTATTAGTCTATACCTATTTCAAGCTTGATTTAAATTCACACTAGATCTTTTATCCCTATGATATCGAGCTATCTGATTCCGGTGCCATGCATTTTTCCTCGGTTCTGATGCTAATACCTTTTCTGAACATATAATTAGTCAATGACTTAGATCTCTATAAGATCTTATTAATTTTATCCTTAACTATTTGAAGTTTTTTGTGTTAGCCTCATCCTTATCTTTAAGTTTAATGTGGACGTGCTTTAAAAATCACTTCCTCTTATATTATTCACATCATTAATGTAGTTTGATCTGAAATAGACTTAATACATATTCTTTTATCCACCACAATATTAATCTTGATGTTATCTACCCTGGAGCTTTGTAGATCACAAAGTTATTTCTGACATCGTCCAGATCTTAATTTGTGAATAAACCAAGCATTTATTAATTCTTAGTAACTATGTTAATGCCTCAAGATGAGTAGTAGGAGAAACAAAGTAGATTTGATCTTATGATATCTTTAATCAAGTGTAAGCTAATTTCAACCTAGATTCATTTTTTTTCTTTTGAATGGGATACCTTATCTAGTTTGGTTTGTTTTTATCCTGTACCTGAATAATTTATTGCTCAAGCATATACTTAATTGTCAGGGCATACTCAAAATTTGTATTATATCTCATCACTGATTAGGACACATCATGCAATATACTTTGATCTTTTGCTCAAATCATTTGAGCTTGTATTCAATATTGTTTAAGTTTGTGTGACCTTGATATTGCTTCTTTTATCCCCATTTTGGACATCTCACTACATTATTCAATTCTCAAGATTGATAGATCTTGCATGACACTTAAACTTCCAGGTTTGCTCCTTTTTCTCTCCTGCATGTACTTCATTGAGCAATGTTTAGACTATTAGATCTGGCTTACTCTTATATTACATGGATCAAATCAGTTATTGCAATGACCATAGTCTGAAGATTCCCACAGCATTTAAATGGAAGGGATCAAATATCATGGAAACGACAGAAGAATAAGCTCTTCAGGTTATGTAAAATCGTAGAAGTTTGATGGTCCAGCTAATTGCTTCCTCCAACATTACACTACTCAGCATTTTACTCTACTATCAAAATTGTATTTTTATGAGAGATTTAGCCTTAAGCCTTTTTGATGTTTATATTTGAATTGAATATTGACCCAATTCTTGGAATTACTAGGACAGTCTGATAGAGATCATGTTCAGCTTGTAATTGACATGCTTTCAGTATTTGTGATAATTTTTTGTAGAACCTAGAATATTTTTTGAACAAGGATCTAGTTAGTTGAAGGTTTTCGATATGAAACAGGAGGTACAGGAAATAACCAAAGTGAGTTTGTGATGTTATTTGGAAATCAGTATGTTTATTATTTGTGAGGAGGCATTGGTGTAGAATTGTTTCTGGGGGTCAGGTTTTGTTGATTTTTCTCTCCCTTTGACTATATAACTTTTAAAGGGTCGATTCTGTTTTTCTAAAATCCTTTTGGTGCTAAGAGTGCACATTTATTTCGTTGGAATCGGATCAATTCTAACTATCTAGAATAGAGTTAGGCAAAGAATGTTGAGTATACTTTTCTGACAACTAGTTGTTAAGCATATAATTGTGACATAAGTTACATATTGAATTTGTTATATAATTTTCATAAATGATAAAAATTACCCTTTTAATTCCTAAAAAATGAATTAATGTGAACTATAATGTTGTTGATACAGTTTGCTTCAGGACTATATTGCTTACAATAAACATAGGAAACAATGAAGTCAGTCAGATTTCACAGATTTAATTTGACTTATCTTGTACAAGCTTAAATCGACTACGGAATTTCTGCTCTCTCTCAACAAATGCATTAGCAAGATCAGTTTGTTATTCTACATACATGTGTTACATCAGCCGTCTGTAGGGCAACAGTTTTACACCATGATTGGAAAAAATGCTGATCATATAAAGTTCTGTTTAATTACATATGATTTAAGGCCAGATTCAAAGTCAGAGGCACCAGTGGTTTCACAGTTGGGTTTGTTTCACTAGGGATTCAAATGAACTTATATCCTTCTCCCCTTGCTTATTTGAGGGCTGTAAGTTGGTCTGGCAGACATAATATAGTGTATTGTATCTTATGTGTTATAGAGTCTGTTTGGGTATTATATAGGGGGGATTTCACTGGACCACCTAATTATTGAAAACCACTCATTCAAGCACCTTATTTGTTTTTTGTGTGTCACATCTATCCCTTGTGTCAACTTGAGCTGTCATCTGATCTCACTATTTGACTATGTTTCCTTTTCAGAATAACTGATCAGTAACTGTGGAGAAGTTCTGTGGAATCTGTTCTATTGTGCAGGCAATGTGCAAAATGCTAAAACAAATGTTATTCTTGTTCAAGTTAACCTGAACTAACTGGACCTGACTGTTCGTTATCATTATCCAAGCCTTTTTGTGTCAAAATGGGGTTGGCTGTGGTGTCTAATGTAATGTAGGTAAAGTTCCACAAAAGCATGGACCAAGTTTGTATTTCTTTCCAAAGAAAAAGGTTTATACTTTGTGTGTCAATCTTTTCTATTAAGTTGGTACTGAAATCCTAGCTTAGGCAACTATCAGCAGGAGTTCCTTGCGGTAAAAAAACCTTGAAGCCAGTTGGTGGAGATAAGCAGACCAATCATTTTAGCCTCATTGGCAGGCCTACCTTTTTGGTTTTACAGTCTCAGCTCATGCAGCTGAGGTACTTTTTATAATCTCTTTAGTCGGACAAGAGCCTAGAGGAAGAGTAAAGGTAGATGATCCGTGGGGATCACTTTTATCTCCTAGGGACTATGAAAGCTATTGACCAGGATTTTCTTAGCCAGTAGCCACTGTAATATCCAAATGGATGACATTTTTATGAACTTAACTATTGACCTGGTGAAATGTTAAAGTTGAGTTTGTATCTAGGTCAGACCAACTAAGAGAGAGTGAAGAAGGGCAAGACATACTGCTAGTCTTTTGTATTGCTGAGGGAGACATGTGAGCAAGGAACCCAATGGAAGAGATGAGGTTCTCTTTCAGGGAGGACTTTGCACCTAGGTCTGTTCTAGTTGAATATGCTGAACTTGAAATTAATGTTGTCTACATCAAACTAGAGTTCAGATCAACCTGACTACCATTGCAATATTTCATCACCAGGGGCGGGGTGAGTTGTGTGCAGCAACCTTATATGGTTGATCACGGAGAGCAATTTTGGTAGGGGAAGTGATAACCTAGAGTGTTATAGTTTAGGAAGCTCGGACACAAACACTGGACTCTGATACAGTGAGATGCAAATCCTTAAAACACAGGATACGAGGACATGATGACATAATGAAAACTTCAGCATATTATGTTTCATATATGATTGCAATTGTCACTAATGAATCTTATAATCTTTTTATTTCACTCTCTCTTGCTTAAGCTAGGGAGGTTTGGAATTTTGCTCATGCTTGCGCTATCTGATGAAACTGCATGAACCAGTAAATAGGTCTACTTATCTGCCATTGCCTTCTTGATTTGTGAAATGCCCTATATTTTCCATAGTTATACAAGAGCTAGTTTTGTGATCCTTTTCAATGTATTGTTATTCGCAGCATGCCTCTTCATGAAGGAATAGCTGAGATGATAACAGTTACCTTCTTCCAGGCCTCGAGTCATGTGAAACAAAACAAATAATGGGTTGATTTTTAATTAGCTCACTTTAGTCAATGTCAATATGAAATAAGTGCAAGCCCATATCAGTTGCATTATTGTGAAAAAGTATAATTGGATTGATATACATATGAAAGACTACAAATGTTTGGTATGATTTTAGATGTGAAGTTTGGCTCGACTGAGTTGAGTTGAGTTTAGTTTAGTTTTAGGTTAGTTATGGTTGTATAAGGGTGGATCAAGAGTTGTTTGGCCATCCAAAGTGGAGGAACCAGCTCTATGGTCACAGTAGTCCTGTATGGACTTCATTACAAATGTCGGGGCCTACAAATGCCTTGAGCAACATTGCCCATAGGCCATAGTTAGCACGGAATTTTTTTAATATTCATATATAGTATTTACATCTCCTGCAATATATTTATGAGGTAACTTTATTTTAAGTTGAAACCTAAATCATCTATGGTTTGCCAAACTTACAGTTGTGCTTGATTTTTTGTGATCAGAAGTTTAGGAGACATTTGCCCACTTACGGGGTTTAAACACGCTCCTTAGCATTTGCAGTCTAATGTTCATCATCGATGAGAAAAGGAATCTCAAAATATGGAATCCCATTGTTCCTTTTGGTGTAGGTTGTTTTTAGTGTATTTTTTTCCTTTTATTTTTATTGTAGCTTTATGTTTAGGACTCTAGCTAAAAAGCCCATAGCTCAGTTACCATGGGGATCTCAATTCCCGGGAGCAGCAGCACCCGGTAATGGGCCCTCCCAACACTAGTTTACAACTATGCACACTACATGCATAAACTGCATTATGGCATGATCTCAGAGTAATAGTTATGCCAGCAATGATTGTGCGCCCTGGCGAACCTCATATCCTCAACTGCTCAGGAAATGCTGGACATTGCGGTTCAATTACTTATTTATGCTATTATAATTGACCTTACGCTTACAAATGATAATCTAACTCAATTCACTATTTTAATTGAAAACATGACAGTCAATGTAGATCATGCTGGTGAGAATGGCATTTCTCAGAACCTATCCGCTCCTTCCAATCTCCCAAGCTCTGGGTCTGAATGGGTGGAGCTGATCGTAAGAGAAATGTCTAATGCTTCAAATATGGATGACGCGAGGGCTCGTGCGTCCATGGTCTTGGAGGGACTGGAAAAGTCCATCGTTGCACGAGCTTGTGCTGAAGCAGCTCAGAGCTTTCACAAGGTATGTAACCGTGTTCAGATCAAATTTGTTAAATTTCAGTAACTCAATTCAGAGAACAATTCAGTAATGAAGGCTTAAAATGTTGTAAAATCAGGAAAACGCGATGCTCAAGGAACAAGTCGAAAAGCTTCTTCAAGAGAACGATATTTGGAAGCGAGGGTTCAAAACCCTGCACGGGCAAAAGGAGGAGTTTGACAGGTGCATCCAAGAGCTTCAGCACTTGAAGCATATGATGGCTGAGCGCGATGATCAGCTGAAAAAGCTCCAGGTAACATTTACGATACCTTTTCCGGTGCATTTTGCTGTTTGTAGTCTGTGAACTTATTTGTTTTGTTCTGTTGCTTTGCAGATAGAGAACTATGATTTGAAACTGCGTCTGGTGCGGGAGCAGCAGAGCAGCCCCATGCCTGGAAGGTTTCATCCAGACATTTTCGGGTGAATTTCGCGTGGCGGAGAGCTATAAGAGAGAAATATTTGTCACAAAATCTGGTGATTATTGTTCTTCTTCTTCATATTAAGTCTCTAAATTGGGGCAATTTAATTCTAATCAGACAAGAAAATTGGAAGCCTGGGAACAGAAGCAATATTCAGCAAATAAATCAGTAACCATTTTAATTTTTATCCATCTTTAACTCTCTTGACTGCATTATCATTAGCCAATAATGACTGCAACTGTTTATGTACTACAAAACTAAATGCTGACTTGGAACTTCAAGATGCAGCTTGCATGAGGGCATGCCTATAATCAGAGGAGCGTTTGTTTTGCAAATTTCTGATGTTGGTGAATTCAAAGTTTTAAGATTTGCCTTTTATAATGTATATATGTGAACAGATCAAAGACTTGGTATTTGGAATCCTTTTTCTTGTTTATCAGTGTTGTGTAGTGCAAAGTGCCCTAAGAATTTTGGTATTTATATTTTTTTGGATACTAGTCAAAAAGGCACGTGCAACAGACGGGAAGTCTAAAATATATTCGAACACTTGTTTTCGATGTCTCTGTTTCTATTTTGTATTTGTTTTCATATTATAATTTATTCTTTCTATTTTGGTTAAGGCTATTAATATAATAAAAACAATAATGAAGAATAAGAGTAATAATTATAAGAACAACAAATGTAAGATTTATGCTACCAGTATAACATTTACAGTAGTAATATATATATATATATATAATATATTGGTTAGGCTCTTTTTGTTATAAAATTAAGGAAAATTTAGAGAAATGAGAAGAGAGAGCCAATAAGAATTATTCTCAAGTTTGTGTGTTTTTCATTCATCTTCTTTTTATATGCAAACATAAGTATATGTTATAAGAAAGAAGATGAAGAGGTCACCCACTAACTCATGTATTAACAACATAGATTATAAAGAAGAAGGTGGAGAGGTCACTTACTAAATCATGCCTTCATACAAGGAAGAAGGTGGAGAGGCATGTTGGTCATCAAACTAACTCATGTATTTACAACACTCCCCTCAGATGTCCATCATCCATGAATATACCTTATTAAAAATCTCATCAGTAGATCCCGGTGGGACAAAACCCGGACTAAGAAAAAAGAGTACATTTCTTGTGCACCTGAGGATTGACACTGTCTCGTTAAATTTTATAAAAAAAAAAAACAGTGAGATAAAAACTTGGACGAAGGAAAAAGAATACAGTGTGTAAACCTACTGATGACACGCTCTCCTTATTCAAAAGTTTTTTGAGTTGTTGCATTCCAATATTGTTGACCATTTTTCTGAATGTTGTAGTTGGCAGTGTTTTACCGAACAAATTTATAAATTGTTGTTGAACTGAATTTGTCGAATTTCTATATCACCACTTTTCTTAAGCTCATTTGTACTGAAAAGTTTGGGTGAAATATGTTTGATTCTATTCCCTTTAATGTAACTATTCTAGACTTATGCAATACAAGCTGCATTGTTTTCATATAATAATGTCAAAACATCTTTGATTGAAAACAACCCACATATTTTTCGAATATGTTGTATCATAGATTTTAACCAAACACATTCACGTCATGCTTCGTGCAGTGCTAATATTTCAGAATGATTTGAAGAAGTAGCACTTAATGTTTGCTTTCTAGATTTTCATGTATAGCTACACCACCATAAGTGAATACATATCATGTTTGAGATCTAACTTTATGGGGGTCAAAAAGATAACCAGCATCAGCATAGCCAACTATTTCTGACTTTGATCCCTTGAAATAAAATAAGCCCATATATGTCGTTCCATGATGATAACATAATATATGCTTAACACCATTCCAATGCCTTCGAGTTGATGCAAAGTTAAATCTTACTAATAGGTTAACAAAAAAGGCTATGCCAGATCGTGTGCTATTTGCAAGATATATTAGAGTTTTAATTGCACTTAAGTATGGTACTTCAAGACAAAGTAGCTCTTCGTTATTTTCTTAAGGATGAAAATGATCTTTCGTTTATATCAACTGATCGAATAACCATAAGGCTACTTAATGGATGGGTTTTATCTACATAAAAACGTTTCAAAACTTTTTCTATATATGTTGATTGATGAATAAATATGATATTGGTAAATGTTCAATCTACAGATTGAGACAAAATTTTATCTTCTCAAGATTTTTCATCTCAAATTTCTTCATTAAATAAGCGGTAGTTTTTGTGAGCTCTTCAGGAGTTCCAACAAGATTTAGATCATCAATATACACTGCAACAATGGTAAACTCATTTTTAGACTTTTTAGTAAAAATGCTTAGGCAAATGGTTTATTTATATATCTTTCTTGTAAGAGATATTCACTAAGGCGGTTATATCACATTTTTTCAAATTATTTTAATCCATATAAGGATCGTTGTAACTTGATTGAATATATGCCATGAGATTTGGGATAATTTGTTTCCGGCATTTTAAATCTTTCAGAGATTCTCATGTAAATATCACTATCAAATGACCCATACAGACATGCAGTAACTATGTCTATAGGTTGCATATCAAAATTTTCTGTATTTGCCAAACTAATTAAGAAACGTAATGTGATTGCATCATGGGAGAATATGTCTCTTCATAATCTAGTCCAGATATCTGCGATAAACATTGTGCCACTAGTCGTGCTTCGTACCTCACAGTTTCATTTTTCTCATTATGTTTTCATACAAACACCCATTTATATCCAACGGTTTTTTACACCTTCAGGTGTTCGGACTACTGGTATAAAAACTTGCGATTTTCAAGAGAATTTAATTCTGTTTGGGTAGCTTCTTGCTATTTTGGCCAATCATCTCTATGACAACATTCTTCTTCATTTTCTGGTAGAGATTTCTCATTATCTATTACAATATCTAGAGCGACCGCATGAGCAAAAGTATTATCAATAATAATTTTCTTTCTATCCCAACTTTCGCTTGTACATATAATTCAAAGAGATCTCTTCAGATGCATCCGCTTCTTCGCGTGTATGTGTCTCTTCATGAGCTATCTCTTTATTAATTGTAAACTGATCAGTTATTTTCTCTTCAATATTACTTTTGAAAATTTATCTTTTTGAGAGTATGTACTTCTAGTGTTCTTTTCTTCGGAACTTTTATCTTTTGAACCAACAGGAGGACCACGCTTCAGGCGTGCTTTTGAAGTATTATTAGGTTGCCCTTCAGGAATATCAATCCGACTTGAAGTATTTTTAGCCGGTATATGAGATTTTGTTATTTCTTTGTGTCAATAATGCATTGGGTAACTGATTTGCAATTCTTTCAACTTTGATTCACTTTAATTTGTACGTGGGTCAAGATGAGACATTGATGATGCATTCCATGGAATTTCACGTGGTTTTTCAGGAAGTGACACTTTCACCCTAACGGCGCGAAAATATCTCATCAAAATGATAACCTGTAAAGTATGTCTTAAATATATCACCCAACAGGGGTTCAAGATATCTAATTATTGATGGAGAATCAAATCCAATGTAAATTCTAAGACGACGTTGGTGGCCTAACTTTGTTCGTTATGGTGCAAAAATGGGAATATAAATAGCACAACTAAAATTTTTTAAATAAGAAATATTAGACTGTGACCAAAAACAAGTTGCAATAGTGAATTTTGATGAAATGAAGATGGTCTAATGTGAACTAGAGATGCAACATGTAATATGACATGTCCCCAAGTAGAAGTAGGTACTCTGATCTTAAAAGTAAAGGTCGAGTAATCATTTGAAGGCGTTTAATAGAAAACTCTGCTAATCCATTTTGAGTATGTACGTGTGCAACTAGAAGTTTAACATCAATACTAATGGACATGCAATAGTCATCAAAAGCTTGAGATGTAAATGTTGGACCCTAGGGGGGAATAGGGTCAAGGTATAATTTAAAAACAATTAAGTAGAATTTTAAACACTTGAAGTACTGGTAGGATCCTGGTAGGATCACTGGTAGGATCCTAGTTTTGACTGGTAGGATCAGTTGTGGGATCAAAAGTAGTTAAATTTGATCAAGTATAGAATTTTAACTAGCAAGATACAATTCTGTATATAAAAGGTGCTGGCAGGATCAACTGGTAGGATCAATTAATAATTCAATATTAATACAAACAAACTTAAATAATTAATGTAACAATAATATCAGTGTAGAGAGTTAAAGAAAGAGAGACAATAATTTTAGGATGCTTGAGGAAATCTCCCTACATCCATCACTTAGAAGTCTTTTCTTTAGGATTTCAAATCTACTATTAGCTTCTCCCCGAAGTAAGGATTATATTGTCAAGACTTTCCCCCAGCTTGGACTTTTACTTCTCCTGAAGAGTTTTATAGCCGCCAAGACTCTCCCGAATCTTGGACTTCACTCCTCTTCACTAAGAGGGAACACAAATATCACAAGATGATGTTGTTCTCTAAAATAAAAGTGAGAACCAATTAGCACAATAATCAAATAAAATAAAATACACAATAGAGACTTTGTGTAATCAAAGAGAAAAAGAAACTATTTTTAATAAATTGGCACAGTCTATCAAAAATTAATTAAAAGAGAATCAGAAATGATTGAAGTAATTTAGAACCAGAGAATTCTAATTAGTAAAGAATTAATGAAGTAAATTTGATGAAGATTTAATTGCTTGGGCACTTCAATAATGGAGAAGCTAATTGGAAAATTGAAGAATGTTTCAGCTCATTAGCTTCTCCCTAAATTGAATAAAAGTTGAACCTATCTTTTAAATATAGTGAATTTTTCTTAATTTTGTTCTCTGTACATTGCTTGCTCTATTTGGTAGCATATCAGAATTTATTGAGTAAGAGATCAGGCACAAAATTGGTCGTTATAGGGAGGATGAAATTTCTCCTGTTGGGCATTAAATGAAAGCAACAGGAGAGATTTTGTTGGCTGAAAAAATATGTACATTAATGGGTGCTGCGGCTGTTTGGTTAGGGGTGGAAGTGAGGAAGTAGTAATAGTTCTCTTTAAAACTTGAGAATTAGTTAGTGAGTTTTTTGATGTTTGGATGTTGTTGGGAAGTGTGGTTTATAAAATGTTATGTCTTTTCCGGTGTTTGGATGGCAATGTGAAAGTGGAAGTGGAAAAGTTGACCATAAAGTTAACCGTAAATAATATTAAAATAAAAATTAATTAAGAAAAATAAAAATAGATTGTAATTAGAATGCAAGTGAGATTTACATGGCCACAAAATTAACTGTAGTACCATGAAAGTGAGAAAATAATTGTGTAAAAGGGAAAAGAGAAAAGGAAAAGGGGTTTTCTTATTTTTCCTTTTTCGATGTTTGGATAGATAAAAAAGTAAGAAATTATACTTCCCCATTTCCTTACTTCCGCCCACTTCCTTGCAACCAAACATGCAAGAAAGAGGAAGAGAGAGAGGAAGCTGTAGCAGCAAGAGAAGAAATGAAGAGAAGAGAGAAGGCTTTTCTCTCTTATCAAATAAATAAACAATGTATACCGTAGCAGATAGAGAGTGGAGTCGAACTGTTAGAAATTCGGTTGTTGGTTCAGCTGCAGAGAGAGGATGTAGAGTGTACTGTGGCAGCTGGGGAGCAGTAGACACATCTTAGTCAAAAGGACAAACCCAAACCACTTGTTGGTATTTTCACTCAAGTAATCAACTCAAGAATGCAAGTGGTGAGAATTTAGAGCATTCAAGTACAAGCCCTTGTGATGTGAATAAGAGAGGTGTTAAAATAATAATTTTGTCAGGCTGAGAATGAGAGAAACACTCACTTTTAGTGATGTGATCAAGTGATGTGTGTGTGTCAGAAAAATTGGCCAACTCATTTACTTAGTTGGTAGGATAGTAGGAAGAAGGCTGATCGAATAGTTAGAAGAGATAGAAAATTTATTTATAGATTCCTACTTGCGTCAAACTTGAAGATAGTTAAAATTACTTCATGATTACTTACATAATTCTTATTGATTGTGAAAATTGCAGCTCGAATCTTATTTTGCTCTAAATATCTCTGGCATATCTTGATGTATCTTGACTTGGCTTGATATTGCGGAGCTTGATTTTCTTTCCTCCAACGGCTCTTGTAGCTTGATACGACTTTTATATAACTTGTAATTTTGGAGCTTGATATCCTTCCATCCTCCATTTTGATATAATAATTTCGCTTGATCCATCCATCCTCCAATTAATGTTTTATCCTATAATAAGACAAACAATACTAATCGATCTCGTTAGTAGCTTAATTTATATGTTAGTTCATCATTATAATCCTTAAAATTACAGTAAACTCATCGACATTATCGAGATAAATAGTCTTAATTGGCTGGTGAGGAAATTATGCCCTCAATTTTACTATTTGAGTAAGAAATTTTGCAAAAGTGACAGAACGACCAGTAAGTAGGCAAAGATGTGGTCACTTTTATGATGCATTAATTAAAACCAAAAAATAAAAAAAATGACCCACATGGTGGATAAATAGGTCCACATATATCCCTTGAATTCGTTGTAAAAATGTTGGAGATTCACCAACAACTTTTAGTGGAGCTAGTCTAACAATTAAAATTCCTTGTGAGCAAGCCATACATAGACAACCAATAGATAAACGAATCTTCTGATTCTTCAATAAATAACCATGTGCATTTTCAATTATTCGATGCATCATTGTTGAAATCGGGTGACCAAGTCAGTCACGTCAAAGCATAAAAAGTTTTGAATCATTGAACTTCTGATTCTTCACAAAATTTGATTATATTACCTTTATTATTGTAAAATATGGTTCAGATGAGAAAGCTGAGAGTATACTACATGCTTCTGGCATGAGATAATAAAAATAATACAAAGATATTATATTTCTTCTTCATTCATAGTTTCAATATGAAACCATTAAGGTATATATCCTTAAAATTGAGCAGATTTCTTCTGGACCTGCTAGAATACAATACATTTTTAACATAAATATTTATTTCTCCAGTTAATATTATATTTGCTCTTCTATAGCCTTCAATTAAATTTGCACTATCTGAAATTGTATTGACATTGGGTTTAGCTAATTTTAGGTTCAAAAAATATTTCTTATCTCGAAAAATGATATACACAATTGCACTATCAACCAGGCAAATATCTCCATCATACATCTTGAAATTGCTCAAGACATTGGAGTTTTTCATGCTTCTTGAAAAGAAAATACACACACACATACAAGTTTAATAAAATTATAAGGAGATCATAAATTATTCGATCAAACATCGTTTATTGAAATAAAAGTACTACAATGAAAGAGAGAAATTGAAAAACAAAGCGCAATTGAAAATAAAGCAACATAGAGAACTAAGTAAACTATTCCATATTAAAGTATCCATCATTACATCCTCATACCACCGTTAACATCTTCATTACCAACTTTATCATTCCCATCAACAATCAAATTGTCAATAGTCTCATTTAGTCCAGTAAAAAAAAAAAAAAAAAATCTGGACGTCCAAATTGGTGATATCCATTGACTCAAATTGTTGATCATAAAAAATATCATCAAAATCAATGAAGTTTGTTTCTTTTCTTTTTTGTGATATCCTCCATTGTTGTTCCATTTCTGGTGGTAGAGTGTGGCTCTCTTATTTGAATCTTGATTATGGCAACCGTGGTTTCTAGAGTTTAATCGACAATACTAGGGCTACACCCAAAATTTTTTGCATTCAATTCAGAGAATGATGCACGCAATTTGTCCACCACAAACTGGCAGTGTTCTAGAACTGGCTAGTTGGATGAGATTAATATTTTTCATTGAAAACTCATTTTTTGTTCAGCAATGAGAATGTATGAAATCAGCTAAGAATATTTTTTTTTAAATTCCCTTTCAAGGTATTGCTGGTGCATGAGCAAATTGGATGCATGAAAATTGATAAATATTTGACTTTAGAATAAGTTCCCAGATGATTAAATTAGAAATTAGATAGAAGAATTTATGTGTATTAATATGCTAGAAATTACAGGTTTTGAGTCCTATTAATTTAGGTCTTCAGGCTCATAAATTATGTCTCAATTTAGAACTGGTTCTATAAAACTTCAGATTTAAATCTCTGAACTTAATGTTCATATATGAATAAAGAAAAAATAATCTTTCATGAAAAAGATATTAGATATATATCGGGAACGAATGATATTTGAAATCATTATATAGACCTTACTAAATGATGTAATCAATGATTTGAAAGAAGCAAAAAAAAATGATAAATACGTCAAAAGACCATAGGTTCACAATCAAGAGCATTATCCCAGGAAGATTTCAGAGCAACATAGCATTCACCATTTTATAGAATAATTATTGTGAAACCACATAAGACCTCTGAAATGTTGATTTTTTTCACATATGAAACAAAATTAATCTCAACAAACAAAAAGCAATTTGTAAGCACATCAACAATAATAGTTATAAGCGAAACATTCTTGAATAATTGATTCACATGAAAAACTTATTTTCTACCACAGACCTTTTTGCATTAAAAAAAAAAAACAAGACTAGAATCCAGTAGATGGTAATCTATTTGACCTGCAATGTTAAAATATTACAATAACAAGTCTAAATTAATTTCAAACTAATGAGTGGTATCATGCATTGATACCAAAAGCCAGTACACATTCATGAATATTTCAAAATTAAAATTCTAAAACTGCAAGAAACAAAAAGAGCAAAAAAAAAGGATGATAATAAAACTAAAAACCAACTTACTGATCAATCCAATACAACTAATTCAAAAAACTGAAAAGAACAGTTGACCAACATGCACATATATGAATAAGTAAATAACAAACAATAGATGAACTATGTCAATGAAGTGTACCAAGATCAAGACCTGCAACCACACAAGCGCCTAAGCTGGGAATAAGAAAATCGTACTAATAATGTGTTGTATAACTAAGAAAAATTTAGAGAAATGAGAAGAAAAACTTAGAAGAATTATTCTCCAGCTTGTGTGTTTTTCATTCATCTTTGTAGCCTCTATTTATTGAAAAAATATAAGCATAAGTTACAAGAAAGAAGGTGAAGAGGTTACCCTCTAACTCATGCACTCATATAAGGTAGAAGGTGAAGAGGTATGCTGGTCATCTACTAACTCATGCATTTAGAACACTTTTGAGATTTTTTGTAAACTTAGAGAGTTTTAAGGGATAACTGAATAGCAATGATTCAAAAAGCCTTCTTCTTACAATACTACATTTTGAAAACCCAAGGACTCAATCATATAGATATATTATAAAAACATAATTCTAACTGTACCAAGGCAGAAAAAAAGGGGCGGGTACTCAATTGAAAGTGTACTTGATCTTGTAGATAAACATATAAAACCCTGTGGAAAGCCAGGCCATATTTGATGAAGGTATATGCATAGCTTAGAAGGAGATCTTTCATATATTTTGAAATCCAATGTATATGATATAGTGTAGAAAGCCAAAACAAGTGATAAGATCAGCACATTTTTGAATGTTTTTCGTGCTCGTATCACGCAAAAAGAAGATAACTACAAAATCATTCAATTCATCTGTAGTGGTCAAAATTCGACCTTCACAGGATGACACTACGTGTCCAAGAAAGCAGGAGACTCCGCAACTCTATATCCTCCCGAGCCAGTTCAGCCACACAGAAGTCACTATTCGCCCCGAAGATGCATTTACACTAACAACTCCGATGTTCAGTGTCATCTCGAAGCTTCCTCCATTCGGGGACTGCGATTCTACACAAAGCAACCACGAAACAGATCATCCCTGATCTCCGCCGACTGTTATGTAGCCTAATCTTCCCTGTGTTCGCCTCTAACCTAGGTAGTTATGGACAAAGAAGAATTTCCTGCATGCAATCCCAACAGTAAAGCACTAGTAATCATGACCGTTACAACAAATCAATACGTGCAGATCATGCAGATATGAAGATCACGTCCGTACCATCCGCTTCCAAGCACAGAGATCAATCAAGCATAAATATACCTTTCCATCCAACAAGAGAAAGGACTTTTGGATCCTCCTTTCTTTCAGTTAAGCCCAACACTGAGATTCTGGTAAACAATTCCTGTAATTCTTATAACATGCGAATTATACTGAATTCCACTCATCCTCCCTATAGTTTTTTTCGATTAAGGGTTTTCACGTGAAAATCATTTGTCTCTCTTCTTTAAGTTGTGCATTATCTTGTCTCACACAACACCCTACTCCCTAATCTCGCTTGTGGTGTGGATCGACCGTTCAATTGCTCGTGGTAGAAAATCTTCACCACAAACTGATTCTTTAATTGAGAGGTGAGTCTCAATACTCAGATTCTCCCCTACCAAACCCTTCCTCAAAAAAATCCTCTAAAAAGCCATAACCCCCAAAAGCAGCCGACCACCGACGACAGGACCACCTCCAGGGCAAATCCATTGCCACCGCCTGGGGCATCGTTTCCCCAAGCGGCCTCAACCTCAGCCCCATCATGAAAGAGTCTATCTCTGCACCTTCACAGGGGGCAGCCGGAGACACACACCTGTCATTAACATATGAAAGTCAACTCCTCCAAATGTTCGCTGACATGAAGGAGGAGATGGTGAAGCAGCAGACTCTATTCGATTGCGAGCAGGAGCAAGCAGCGTATGATCGAGAATACGCAATCCGTGAACACGAGGCGTTGAAGCATCTAAACGACCAACTCCTCGCCCAGATCACGACCCTCCAAAGTATCTAAGGGCTGCCTCCGCCGCCAGAAAGGCCCGCTGCTACGGAGGCCCAAGTTGGCGAGCACTCCCAAAGCGGAGACAATACAGATCAGACCCTTTACTCCGTCGGAACGATCCAATGACGGGTCGAGTTTTTCTCATCCCTGCACGAGGGACCAACACGATCATACTCAGAGGAAGAGCGAGGAGTTCATCTGCATCCAAGATCTCAACAAGCTTATTCAGAAGCGAGTCGAGGAGGCAAGAGTGCCACACCACGACAGACTCAGAGCCTTACCACTGATGAATCCACCTCCCCTGTCTCGAGGGCATATTGAAATGTGAATCTTCCAAGAAGTTCACGATTTTAACCTTTGACTGCTACTCCAGTCAGAGTGATCTGATCCAGCATCTTAGCCTATATCAGGACAAGATGGTAATCTATACCCGAAGTGACCCCATCTTATGCCGGATCTTCCACTCCAGTTTGAAGGGAGTAGCTGGGTTTACTCTCTTCCGCCATGATAGATCTACAACTTCTAGGATCTCACCATGTTGTTCCTCTCTCAATACTCCTCCAAGTAGGAGTTCAGCAGAATAACCACCATCTCTTTTCCATCAAGATGAGACCCTCCTACAGTCTCAAGCCATACGTCAGCTACTTCCAGAGTCAGCTGGCCAAAGTGCAGAACTGCAGCGAAGATGTCACCACTCTCGCATTCATCGGCGGGGTGCGAGTTACCCACTCGCTGTACAAACATCTGGTGAAGTACAATATCACCCGTTGGAATAAGGTCATGTACCGAGCTCAATCATATATCAAGTTGCAGGAAGCAATGAAAAGCTCCGTCAACTAATCTCTCAACCGTGGCAATGACGGAGAGAACCTGAGGCCACATCCAAAGGTCCCTCCATTGACAACCCGGGTCACGGGAATTGGCCTACTTATCAACATAAGAAAAGAAGGCCTCTTTACATAACTTTACATTCATCCATCATATCCCAAGGAGAGTCACAAAATTCATTCCCACAATACATCATATTCACCATAACAAGGCTCAGATCCTTCCATCAATATAACTAAGATTACTTGCCAAGTTCATGTTCGAACGGCCACGCATAAAGCTTAAATTTACATTAGTAACACCCAAAATCTCCTTTCATACACCAAGTTCTCACATATATATACAATAAGCATTTCCAAAAGTAGACAAAATATGAACATAGATAATTGATCACAAGTAAGACATGAGAGGGTCGATCAATCCATATTCTTAAGATTTCAGAATTTAAATCGGCTTCTTACCTCTGTCCGAACCTGAAATTTACAACAGAATAAAGGCGTGAGCTTGACAGCTCAGTGAGTAAACAATCTAAAATTTACTAATTTAATTCCTTATATCAAAAGGGTTTAAAGTTGATCCTGAAGTTTATTAACGGGTTCCCGCCATACTCTCACATGCTCCTAAATTTTAGGATAGATGTCTCAACTACCATGAAAGTTTATTTAGGTTTTTCACTATCATACTTAGCACAAAATAGAAACAGAATATAGTTGTCACCGCCTTCCCCCTTCTGTCGGCTCCCGCTCGGCCCCTTCTCCAAGTAGTATATATATAGTACATGCATATACATAATATGGTTGTCACCGTCTTCCCCTCCTACCGGTTCTCGCTCGGTCCCTTCCTCCAAGTAATATATATACACATACATATGTACTTATAATACGGTTGTCACCGTCTTCCCCCTCCTACCGGTTCTCACTCGGCCCCTTCCTCCAAATATATACATATATATTCATAATGCAAATTTCACCGTCTTCCCCCTCCTGCGGTTCTTGCTCGGCCCCTTCCTCCAAATAAATCATACACAATATATACTTCATTCTAATTAACATACAATTACACATAGACGTTTCACATACTATGAAAAGTAAGCAAGCCATTCTCTTGTATGAGTTCATATCTATATGGGTATATAACCCTTCTAATGTAAACATTTTGTTCTTCTTTAATGAGAGTATCACACCAAGCTAATGATTTAAATTTAGTGTACATACATAGTATTGACATATTTCTCTTTTTATTTCTCGTTACGATACCTAGCCCGATATTTCACATGCATTGTATCTAGCTAGATTAACGGTATAAATATACACATATCACCTAAGACTTGGTAACGTCCTCTATTACATGCAACCTAAACGGTTCTCCGTATAATTTAATTTACCTAGTCAATAGAAGGAGTTACCCGTATTTCTCAAACATGCAAATATAAGGCTAATCTAGGTAGTGCACGCCCTATGAAAGAAACATTCCTAATTTCATACATTATGAGATTTCTCCCATGAAAATTTCACAACATGATATCTTTTTATTTTTTTTTATAATATATATAAATTTACTTACAAGTTCATTTTCATTGGTGATTTATTCAACCATTTACTTGTCCAAGAATTAGCAACTTCATAACCTTAACCTTGTTAACAAAATTCAGTTTACTCACCTTTCTTGACGAGTGCCTATGTGATGAAATCCGTCTATTTCACCGCCGAATCGAAGTCCTAAACCAAGATGATCCTAAATTAGTCATTGATACAAAACATAACTTAATCCTAAGGAATTTTTAGGATTTTACCTTCAATTAAGTTCTGTTTTTCCCTGATCTCGCTCGAAGAGGAACGAATCCGACCCGCGAACTTCCCCGGACTCCGCCTCGAAAACCCCCCCTCCTCCTCCGGCGCGCCCGCCTGCAGCACGCCCGCAGCGCGCTCGCGCGCTCGTACGCGCCCCTGCCGCGGCGCCGCGCTCGCCGTGCCCTGCGCCGCGCGCGCGGCCGCCCTGGCCGCCGCCGAGTCCGCCGCCCCTGCTGGGGCGCGCGGCTAGGGTGGGGGGAGGTGAAGGGAGTGAGAGAGAGAGAGAGAGAGATTAGCTTGGGTTTGATCTAAGGAAGAGAGAGAGAGATTAGCTTGGTGGGTTTCGTTCTCAGCAAAGGAAGGAGATGCTGAGGATTTGTGGGGGAGAAGGAGTTAATATATTTTGGAAATAAATGTTTTCCTAATTGAATTATTGGTTTCCTACAATTACTAAGGTCTTGACACCTCACACCCCAATTCCCAAGCACCCTTGATAGCCCCACCTCAACTCCCTCTTGCTCCCAAATTTTGCCAACACATCACCACTAATTCTACACTATTTTGGGTATTAATGTATTTAGTTTATGTATTCCTATTTCATAATACAAATTTAATACTATGAGTAGGTATAAGTATTCTCATGTAATGTACCTCTATTAAATATGTACAATATTCTTAGTATCAAAATGTGCCAATGTGAATACTTATGTGTGTGTGTGTGTGTGTGTGTGTGTGTGTGTATATATATATATATATATATATATATATATATATATATACTTCTAGTATTTTCACAATTTTTGGATTAAGATTTAATCTTACTGTTACACTAGTTAAATGAAAATTATTTTAAACTATAACCCGGATTAACTTAAATCGGGTGTTACAATTCTATCCTTAAAAGAGTTTCGTCCCGAAACTTTAACGTACCTTGAAATAGTTGCGGATGAGACCTTTGCATTTCTTCTTCCGGTTCCCATGTAGTCTCCTCAAGCTTTTGACTTCTCCACAAAACCTTTATTAAGGGGATCACTTTATTTCTTAATTGTTTCTCCTTACGGTCTAGGATTTGCACCGGCTCCACTACGTAGGACAGGTCTTCTTGAATTTGTAGTGGCGAATATTTAAGGACATGATTGAGGTCTGATATGTATTTCCTTAGCTGTGATACATGGAACACGTTATGCACTTTTTCATCTCGGGTGGTAAGGCTAACCGATAGGCCAATGGTCCAATTCTTTCCAATATTTCAAAAGGTCCAACATACCGGGGTCCTAACTTGTTTCTTTTACCAATGCGCATTACACCCTTCATCGGAGATATCTTCAGAAAAACTTTGTCTCCCTCCGTAAATTCCAGGGGTCTCCGGCGTCGATCTGCATATGCTTTTTGTCTGCTTTGTGCTGCCTTCATCCTCTTCCTTATTATTCGGATCTTTTCTGTAGTTTCTTGGACCATGTCTGGTCCTAGTAACTTTCGATCTCCCATTTCTTCCCAACAAATTGGTGATCTACACTTCCTTCCATATAAAGCTTCGAAGGGTGGCATTCCTATAGTGGACTGGTAGCTATTGTTATATGCGAACTCCACTAATGATAGGTACTTCTCCCAATTGCCCCCAAATCTAATGTACAAGCTCTCAGCATATCCTCTAATATTTGAATAGTTCTTTCGGACTGCCCATCAGTTTGCGGGTGCGCTGCCGTGCTAGGGTGTAGCTTGGTTCCCAGAGCTTTAGATAAATTGACCCAGAACCTAGATTGGACCGAGGGTCTCGATCCGACACAATGGTTTCGGGCACCCCATGAATTCTAATTATCTCTTGGAGATAGATTAGTGCTAACTTATCCATCGAGTAATCCAATCGAATGGGTAAGAAATGTGCGGACTTAGTGAGTCGATCAACTATCACCCATATAGCATCATGTCCACGAGGAGATTTGGGGAGTCCTGACACAAAATCCATAGTAATATGATTCCATTTCCATTCCGGAACTTGGAGTGGCATTAGCAGTCCCGGGGGCTTCTTATGTTCTGCTTTAACTTGTTGACATATTAAACATTTCTGCACGAAACGGGCTATGTCATCCTTCATTCCTTCCCACCAAAAATTTGCTCGCAGATCTTGATAGATCTTAGTTGCCCCAGGGTGTGCTGTGTAAGGGGTGCAATGGGCTTCCCTCATAATTTGTTCCTTGAGTTCAAAGTCTGGGGGTACACATACTCGGTTTCCCTTCTTTAGTAACCCTTTATCAATGACAAAATATTGTGTTTCGCCCCTTAGCACTTTCTCGAAGTTCTTAACTGTCTGCTCATCATTTTGTTGTGCTTGTTGGACCTTATCATAAAGATCAAATTCCACTCTAACTTGGTTCATCTGGCTATCTCTAATTATGATCTCCTTTGGTTGAACCTCTATCTGCATCCTTTCTATCTCCTTTAGTAAATTGGCCTGTTGAGTTAATAGTGTAGCTAAAGATCCCTCTGATTTGCGGCTAAGCGCATCTGCCACCACGTTGGCTTTCCCAGGGTGATAATGAATGGTCAAATCATAATCTTTCATTAGTTCCAACCATCTTCTTTGGCGCATATTCAATTCTTTTTGGGTAAATATGTACTTCAGGCTCTTATGGTCTCTATATATATCACAAGACACACCATATAGATAGTGTCGCCATATTTTTAGAGCAATATGACTGCAGCCAGTTCCAAATCATGGGTGGGATAGTTCTTCTCATGGTTTTTAAGTTGTCTGGAGGCATATGCAATTACCCTACCATGCTGCATTAATACACATCCCAGCCCCGACTTTGATGCATCACTGTATATAACATATCCTTCAGTCCCAGAGGGCATGGCTAGGATTGGGGCCGAAGTTAGCTTATTTTTCAATTCTTGAAAACTATCCTCCTGACTTTCCCCCCAATGAAATTTGAGATTTTTCTTGGTCAATTGTGATAATGGTGCCGCAATCCTGGAAAATCCCTCTACGAATCTTCGATAATACCCTGCCAGCCCTAAGAAACTCCGTACCTCGGAGACATTGGTAGGTCGAGGCCAATTCTCAATCGCTTCTATCTTTACTGGGTCCACAGATATTCCTTCTTAGTAATAATATGACCGAGGAATCCAACTTTTTCTAGCCAGAACTCACACTTTTTGAATTTTGCATAAAGTTGTTTTTCCCTCAATAATTGTAAGACTATCTCAAATGCTCTTCATGTTCTTTCGGGTTTCTTGAGTAGATTAGTATGTCATCAATGAATACCACTACAAATTTGTCCAAATATGGCTGAAAGATTCTATTCATCAGGTCCATAAATGCTGCTGGGGCATTGGTCAGTCCAAATGGCATCACCAGAAATTCATAATGCCCATATCTGGTTCTAAAGGCTGTTTTAGGGACATCCTCTGATTTGATTTTCAATTGATGGTATCCCGATCTTAGATCTATTTTGGAAAATACACTTGCACCCTGAAGCTGATCAAAAAGGTCATCTATCCTCGGGAGTGGGTATCGATTCTTGATAGTGACTTTATTCAACTCCCGGTAATCTATACACAGTCTCATACTTCCATCTTTCTTCTTTACAAATAGCACAGGAGCGCCCCAGGGTGATACACTTGGCCGAATAAATCCCAGGTCTAATAATTCTTCTAATTGTTCCTTCAATTCTTTCATCTCTGCTGGTGCCATTCTATAGGGAGCCTTTGATATAGGTCCTATTCCAGGTAGGAGGTCAATGGAGAACTCTACTTCCCTGACAGGAGGTAAGCCTGGCAATTCTTCGGGGAACACATCAGGATATTCTCTTACAACTGTTATGTCTTCAATTCTTACTTCCTCTTCCTCCTTGGCTAATAATGTTGCCAAAAATCCTTGACATCCATGTCGCAATAATTTGGTGGCCTTTAAGGCTGAGATCACAGGAATGCTTATTTTATTCCTTGTCCCTTCGAGCACATATTCTGGGGTCCCCGGTATTTTGAAGATTATTTTCTTTGATGACAGTCTACATGTGCATGGTGCGTTGATAACCAATCCATTCCTAGGATGATGTCATATTCCATCTCTCCTAGTTTGATCAAGTCTGCACGTGTGTTCATTTCTCCTATGATAATTTCACCTCCTTTATAATATATATCAGTAGTCAAAGTTGTGCCCACCGGAGTGGACACCGCCAGTTGAAAACTCAAGGGTTCGGGTATCTTATTAATTTTTTGGCAAAAGATGAAGAAATAAACGAATGTGTGGCACCGGAATCAAATAATGCTCGAGCGATTGCTCCAGATAAGCAAATAGTACCTTCAACCACTGTGTTAGACGCCCGGACTTCCTGTTGGGTTAAAGCATTCATTCTTCCTTGAGCCCTGGGTTGTTGTACTGAAGCCTGCGTCATGGCTGGTCGAAATGTGTTGACAGATCGCCGAAAAGCTCCCGATGTTCCGGTTGTCGGGGCGATGCCTGCGGTCCGCCTGCCCGTTCCCCTAACAACACCAGAATGTCCTCGTAGTGTCGGACAATCCCTCCTCATGTGGCCCAGTTGGCCGCAGGCAAAACACTGTTTGTTTACTAGGCAGCTCCCTGTGTGATTGCGGTTGCATCTAGGACACCACGTTCCTCCCGCGAAATTTTGGCGCGGATAAGATGTATGTGGCGAGTTTTGGAAGGACCCTGCATTCATGGGCCACGAGTCTGCCATCGTTCTCGGAGTTGATGTTGACGAAGGTCCAGTTCCTCCGCCGAACCTGAAGTTGGTAGATCCAATTCTTGGTGTGCTGAGATATCAGAAGCGTTTGGCAGATGGCAATTCTCTAGTTCTTACATCCTGATTTTCTTGCAGGTCCCTTTCAACTTCTAGAGCCTTCTCTACCGCCTGACTGTAAATCTGTAGTTGAAATGGAATTAGTTGGCTCCTGATTTCTGGCCTCAAACCCCGTACAAACCTTTTTGTCCTGTCTTCTTCTTCAGGCACCAACTTACCAGCATATCTTGATAATTGGGTGAATTTGATTTCATACTGGTTCACCGTCAATAGATTTTGTTTTAATTCTTGAAATTCCATCGCGAGCTTGTCCCTCACTACTCCGGGTATGTATTTCTCATTGAACTTTTTGACCAAGAATTTCCAAGAAATTTCTTCTCCTAAGGATTTGGCTCCTGTTTTAACCACCTCCCACCAATGTTCCGCCTCGCCTTGGAACATAAAAGAAGTGAAAGATACCCTTTGATCCTCGGTGCATTCCATCACGTCTAGTATTTTGCTAATTTGACGAAGCCACTCCCCCGCTTGAATTGGGTCTGCTCCTCCTTTATATGGCGGGGGGTTCAATTTTTGAAATTGTTCTAGGGCCCTGCGTGGATTGCTTAAAGTGGTTAACTGCATCAACCAATTCGGCATCCTGTCAGGGCTCTCCGATCGGTATTGAATCGATCCATCGTAATCTCCTGATTGGTCGGAGGATGGACACTCCCAACCGTACTGTGGGGTGGGGCGTTCCCATCAGAATTAGTATCCGGCGGAGGAAAATTTAGATCCATTACTACCTAGAAAATTTAACAGTTCTTGTTATCAACAAAATTCTTTAAAATACGAAAGCTTCATATACAAAATGCCACTACTATTATAACTTCAAAATATTTTGTTACAAGATTTACATGGAATGCTTATATTCATACAAAAGATGCAAGTGCACAACTAAGATATACCATTTCTGCACATTTGATTACAACATACAAGACCCTTCCAAAAAGTCCTAAACATGGAAGTCCAAAATATTCATTCTCCCAAAATGCTATGTCCTAGCCCCCAGAATTCATGGAGTGGTGTTTGAGTCAGTGAAGCTTTTGTCCATACTATCACCGGCTGAAGCTTCCCCCTTATGGACTCCTTCTTCTGGATCTTCTTCAGGATCCTCTTCCTCGGGTCTTCTTCTGGATCCTCTTCCTCGAGGTCTTCTTCTGGATCCTCTTCTATTATACTGTCATCCCCGCATCTCCAGTACTCATGATCGTCATATAGATCCATATCTTCAATCCAATTAGAATTCCACCAAATACCCCCATAAAACATCTTCCCAGGGGACTCCACCTCAGCATCGGATGCGTCTTCCTGGTCCTCGATTCCTGGCATATTTCTTATAACACTCTCAGCATCCTTGGTGGTATTCTCCTTGTTGCGTCCTGCTACCCCCATCCTATTGGTACTACCCTTGGGTCTACTAAAGATAGTTTTTGGATCCGTTTCATCGGACTCGTAATCTCAGTCCATGCTATTTGCAATCCAACTCTGACTTTCCATCTCTGAGCCCTCGGATGACAACTCGGGCGTGTCAGAATCTCCCATCTGAAAGGATAAGGTTTCATGTTAGATTATTTTCCTTCCCAATCCTCAAAACATGATAGATTAACCACACATATCTATATACATATATCAATTGAAAAGCTTGCAATTAATTTACCAAATTCAGGTACCTTCTAGTTGAGTTACCCCTGACTTATCTGATATTTTACTTGCTCCCCAGTCTCAGTGTCCCATACCACTGAAGATCCACACGATAGGCCCGCACCTCTCGTAGGATCCGTTCAAATTAGAGTATGCGGGTACCCGAATTAGAACGTAGGAGAACAGGCAAATATCATACATTTCAGGGAACCCATACACTTAAAATTCCACGGTCTAATAGTAACCTCCCTAGTGCTCCCACCAACAAACATGTAATGTGCATACAACCCTACAATTCGTCCATACTTGGTCTAACAACCTTGCTCTGATACCAACTGTAACGGTCCCAGTAACTACTTATAAAATAAGACTGATAAATAATATTTCCTTAAAATTTCGGCAGCACCTCCCCTAAAATATGGACTATGCCATACTACCACACAACAATAATTGTCCAAATATGGACCCAACATTACCAATATCATATTTCGGCACAATTGGCCTACTTATCAACATAAGGAAAAGAAGGCCTCTTTACATAACTTTACATTCATCCATCATATCCCAAGGAGAGTCACAACATTCATTCCCACAATACATCATATTCACCATAACAAGGCTCAGATCCTTCCATCAAATATAACTAAGATTACTTGTCAAGTTCATGTTTCAAACGGCCACGCATAAAGCTTAAATTTACATTAGTAACACCCAAAATCTCCTTTCATACACCAAGTTCTCACATATATATACAGTAAGCATTTCCAAAAGTAGACAAAATATGAACATAGATAATTGATCACAAGTAAGACATGAGAGGGTCGATCAATCCATATTCTTAAGATTTCAGAATTTAAATCGGCTTCTTACCTCTGTCCGAACCTGAAATTTACAACAGAATAAAGGCGTGAGCTTGACAGCTCAGTGAGTAAACAATCTAAAATTTACTAATTTAATTCCTTATATCAAAAGGGTTTAAAGTTGATCCTGAAGTTTATTAACGGGTTCCCGCCATACTCTCACATGCTCCTAAATTTTAGGATAGATGTCTCAACTACCATGAAAGTTTATTTAGGTTTTTCACTATCATACTTAGCACAAAATAGAAACAGAATATAGTTGTCACCGCCTTCCCCCTTCTGCCGGCTCCCGCTCGGCCCCTTCCTCCAAGTAGTATATATATAGTACATGCATATACATAATATGGTTGTCACCGTCTTCCCCCTCCTACCGGTTCTCGCTCGGCCCCTTCATCCAAGTAATATATATACACATACATATGTACTTATAATACGGTTGTCACTGTAACACCCGGATTATTAAAGCCTGAGTTAAAAATATTATTGGGTTAATAATATTTTCTTAGAATTATGCATGGAAGTATGTACTGCATGAATTGATCGTATTAAATACTGGGTGCATACACTGTATGAAATACTTGTATAAATACCGAGTATTGGTATTTATTGTAATTATGATTTGTAATAATATTGGGGAGATGAAGAAAGAAAAGAAAAGAAAATGAAAATAAAATATTATATAGTGGATTGATGGAGTATGGGTGGTATGGGATTATGGAGGGTAGGTGGGAGTAGGTGGGGTGGGGAGAGATAAATCACTCTCTTATTCTCTCTCTCTTTCACTCCCGTTCACACTTTCTCTCTCCCTTACTCTCATTCTCTCTCCCTCACTCTCATTCCCTCTCTCTCTCTGGGTTGTTGACCGGAGGCACGCCGGAGGCCGGCGGCGCGGGGCAGGCGCGGCGGCCGGCGGTGTGGTGGCCGGGCTGCGTGGTGGGGGGAGCAGCAGGCTCCCACCCTCTCCCTCTTTCTCTCTCTCGTCTTCTCTCTCTCTTCCCGAGCTCCGGCGGCGGAGCAGCGCCGGAGCGGCGCTGGAGGCGGCGCCGGCTGCGACGGCGCCGGACGGGGCGGCCAGGCCGGCGGCGGAGGCCGCAGGCTGGCCGCCCGCGCGCGCTCGAGCAGCAGCAGCGCATGCTGCTGCTGCTGCTGCTGTTGGGTTTAAAAACCCATTCGGGTTTGGGTTTAAAACCCGAACCCATTAAGACCCAACCCGCTTTATAAGGTAAATTTCAGTTTAGCCCCTGTAAAATTATAAATTACTTTGGGGACCCTGAAAAATTACAAACAGCCCCCTGAATATTTTCAGTTATTACGTATCTAACCTTTTATATTGGTTTTGGTTTCCGGACGATATCTTGGCCATCCGAAGTCGGATTCGGACGATTCTTGAGCCGTTGTGATCGTGGAAACGAGAGCTACACATCCGGTATATCAGTATACGGTATTGGGTGTTCGAAATATATCGGTATACTCGGTGAGTGGAAGTCCTAACTTAAAATCCTATTTTTCCCCAATTTAGAAATAATTGTTGTTGGGAAATTATTGATAATATGGATTCATTTGAACTAAGAGATTTCATCATTTATAGATGATTGTGACAGTCGTTGTGAAAGTGAATTAGTGTTATGGAACCCAAATTCAAATAGGGTATCCGAATAACGAATCACGGATGTGTTAAGTATATGTGTGTGAACATAACACGGGTATGATATCAAATTGTGATCTTGTTGTTTATAATTCATAAAGACATGATCGGTAAGTGCTTGAATATATATTAATATGAGTGAACATAGAAAATACCGTAGGAGTTATACGTTTGTGAGTTTCTGGACATGATGTATATGTTGCGAGTATTTATTAGAATTTAGAACCGAATAACTAAACACTGGGTTTCGATAGGAATTGTTAAGAGTAAATCTTCAGCTAATACCTGATTGGTCGCTAATGTTGCATATTTAATATCATATTTCCATACTTATTTTAGAATAAAAGCCTGTATTGTCCTAATTAATTGCTTAATTTATTTGCAGGCCCATTCTTTAAGGAGATGAAGAGAAATGAGCCCGAAGCCCACCAAAATTCTGAATTAAATCAGAATTAATTCACACTCAGTAAATCAGGGCAAAATCAAGAAGTTGAAAACTGGTTGAGAAGAATCCTCTCAGAATCGATCGGTTGAAGCAAAGATCAAGCAAGTTTGATTCAGATTCTGACTGGATACATTTTAGTATTCGAATCATAACTTTTGCTACAGAATCTCAATTTTGATGATTCAAGATGATCCAGAAAACAGACTGACAGAGCTACAACTCTTATGTTGATTATTATTTCTAATTCTGTCAGTTGTTAAGTGATATTCAGCAATCAACACGCCAACAAACTGCAGATCAGAACTGAATATCCACCTCTACCCTCTCCATTTCTCCTATAAATACCTGCACTCAAAGGCAAAAGGGAGGACCAAGGCAGAGATAGGACTTAGCCAAGCTTTTCATTTCTAGGTTTAGGTTTTTAGTCTTTCTTTTTATGTAATTTTAGTTTTCATTTATGTAATTCAGAGGAGATCGACTTTCATCGAAGAACAAGACTGAAGCTTGAGCTGGAGTGACACCGGTGTAAGACTTATTTCTTTTCTTTGATTGTAATGAAATCGAATCGATGTTCTTTTTGTGTTTGTACTTCTTTTAGTCTTCTCCTTCTTCTTCTTTTCAATTTTACTTTTCTTTTTCGTACAATCGTCTTCCAAGTGAGTCTAAAAGCATCGAAAGAGCCTTGCCATTGCGAGTGCCATCGATAGCTCATGACGATGGAGTAGAGTCTCTCTCTGTATCATTTCATTCTTGAAGTAGTCTTGATGATGTAATGTGGATGAAGACCAACACTCAAATCTTATGGGCTATGCGCTGAATGCCTCCACTTCAAGGTAAAATCGTCGCTGCAGACTCAAGGTAAGCTTTTGACGAAAAGAAGGTAAGCAATTTTTTTATTTCTTTTCTTTTATTTCTGTAAATTAAATCACAAACACAATACCTCTTCTAAATCATCCTTTCACTTCCTTGTCGCTTTCTTTCGCTTTTCATCGTTTTCTGATTTTCCACCTTCTTCATCTCTCGCTTTCTTCTTAACTTTAACCATTAACTTTCTTTTTCATTTTTATAACTTAAAAACAGAGAAGAACCTTCGCTTTTATTCTTAACGATTTCAATAAAGACACGTAAAGCTTCCATCGCAAACCCTCCTTGTGGATCACGACCCGCATAGCCACTTGCTATAGCGGAAGAATTGAGCACTTGCACGTTTTTATTATAAGATCTGAAAATCCGTATTTTGTGTGCAGGTTAGCCTCAATCAAATTTTGGCGCCGTTGCCGGGGAGGGTAACATGTTTTTATTGAAATCTGAAATTTTTTTGAAATCTGAAATTTTTTAGAACTAAACGAATTTTCTTCTCTGTTGCAGGTTTAGGGCAAGCAAAGCTGAAATTTAAGGTTGCAGTAACATATAAGTGGCCTTGGGCCTTTGCTATAGAAAGCAGAGACCAAGGGCCCTCTGAATTGCCGCATTTCCACGGCAAAAGCCGCGGATCGGCGGCAAGGACTAGTTGACTACTAACAGATTTTTGCAGGGCTGCTAGCTTTGCAAATTATAGTTTTCTGCAATTATTTATTTCTTATATGCCATCACAAAAACCTGCTAATAATCAACAGTAAAAAGTTTGTTGCAAAAGTTAAAAATTGATTAGACGTTTGCATTTTAGGCACGCGTTCTTTTCAATTCATTTATTTTTTTTTACTGTTGAAGAGTGCTGGAGACAAGGTATGTAAGCATAGCATATAGCATAGGAAACATTATTGGGTGATATTTGCTTTTGAATGTTACTTTCTTTATCTTGCACACCTTGCACAAAATCATCTTAAGGGCACTAACCCATAACAAGATAAGGTGGGGATTTAATCACCCTTCCTTAGCCCAAAAATCAGAATCCAAGCACTCACTAACCCAAGCCTAACTAAAATTGAGTAGACGTTGGCCCTAGGGACATCTCGGACTCAATTAGGAGATTATCCTAAGGGGGAAAAATGTTGGAATCTAACTCCTGCAAAATCAGTGTCTAGGAAAGGGATTGAGGGCCGAAAGCCCGAAGGTTGGTGGTTATTTAATTAAGGAACGTCTTTGACGGAAAACCTCCCACCAACCTTGCCCTGACCTGGCTGATTAGCTTGTGGTTAAAGTCTACATTAGACCTCCCGTGGACAGTCTAACCAGTTAGGAGTCGTCTAGGTCCTAAGTCTACCCTAACTTAGGTTAGAATTTTTTCTTTCTTGTTTGTTTATTTGTTTGTTTTTCTTTCTTTTTGTTTGTATTCCATTGTGTGATATGGCTTATAATAATAATTTTTTCAACTATAATAATAATCCATATTACACATCAAACTCTTTTTCGGATATTACCAACCCGGCATATCATGACTTTAACCAACCTAGTGTGCCAGATTGGTCTTATCCGAATCAATATGACCCATACCCCCCATCTAATAACTATAATTTCCATAATGATTTTAACTCTTCACCGAGTCAGTGGGGATTCACCTCCCCCGAGCATAATTTCCAACCACCTTGCCCTCCTTCTCCACCCAGTCCACATTATGTTCAAGATTCATACTCAGTTCCACCCGTCAAAATAGGAAACCATCAATTTTGGAACGGAGTATGCGTGAGTCCAAACACAAATCCCAAAATCTGATGGACTCACAATTTCAATACCACTTCCAAGATAACTCTTCATCTTTTCATCACAACAATGAACCCATCAATTATGAAAAGATGCTAGAAGCCATGACTCATGCTCAAAATGCTAGAAATCGTGACATAGATATGATGGTCGAATCTCTACGTTCCCACCGTCCTGATGTCACTTACCATTCTGTTAGAGCCAAAGAGTCATATTGTTTTGGAAATCAAGATTCTATTTCAGAACAACCATGTGAACTTACCCAAACTCCACATGATATTAATAGTTTGGCTAGTTTTCCTTTCCCTGAAATAGAATTTGAAAATGATTATGATCCTGAACCCAACTTAGTGATTCAATTCCATTTCCTGATTCGATTATGACTCCGGTATCTTCACCTGATTTCGATCTTTTCCCCGAGTCAACATTGGATCCTGTACCAATCCATAATGAAATTGAATCACCCATCTTTGAGGATCATGTTGAACTTGACCAACTTTACAATTTGAAAATCCCATGGATAAATTGGCAAGTTCTCCATTTTTTGATATTGAACTCAATGAGATATGTGACCTAGATTCTCACATATGTGATCCAGTTCAACTTTCTGAATCAATATTGACTCCTATTTTATTACCAAACTTGAATAATATTCTAGAGTCAGTTTTGATTCCTCCACCTATCATTTCTGAACTGGAATCACCCACATTAGGTCACATTCCATTGTTGGAAAATACATGTGGACTGGAGTTTCAATTTCTTGACTTGGACCCACTTTCTGAACCTATTTCGACTCCTGAACCTTTACTTGACTTAAGTCACCTTCCTGAGTCGGTATTAGTTCCTGTCCTTCCCGAGTCCAAGTCAACCGTTCTATCATTTCATACACCATTCTGGGACGAGGTGGTTGACAAATTTGACTCCGAAATTAGTTATGGAATATGGAAATTAGATGGGGTCAAATATTTAATAAAAATCCTTAATGGATTTATCTTTTTAGTGGGTCATATTAAAGATAGTGCTGGTGGGTTCCTTCGAGACCCAAGAAAAGTTGATTGGGCCATGTTTCGTGGACAGACCACCACCGGAACCACCACCTTAAGGTAACATTTTCCTTCCCTTTCGTCTTTTTCATGCATCTATGCATTAATTCATACATTGAGGACAATGCATGAGATAGGTGTGGGGGAGGGTCTAACATAACTTTTCTTTTTCTTAAAAAAAAATAAATAAATAAAAAATTTGACATTTTTCTTTACTTTTAAAAAACTTTTTGAAAATAGAAACAATATTTTGACTTATTTTTGTAAGAAATTAAGTTAATTTTAAGGAATAGGAAAATTCAAATTAGGATTTCTTATACTTGGTCAAAATAAGATTATTTGTTTGATTTTTAGGGTTAGGAAGATAATTTGTCAAAGTAATTTAGTCTTGATCTTTACCTTGATGAAATATGCATACTTCATACACTTACACACTTAGGGTTCAAAAACAAAGATTCTTATGCCTTATAAAAAAATATATATATATATATAAAAATAAATAAGTCTAATTATTGATTAGCTAGGTGCTTTGGCCTAAGCAAGCCTTAGTATTTATGCGAAAGATAATTAGATAAGTTTGAAAAAAAAATGAATAAGTCTAATTATTGATTAGCTAGGTGCTTTGGCCTAAGCAAGCCTTAGTATTTATGCGAAAGATGATTAGATCCTCTGATTAAGCTGGGTATCTGTGCCTAATAAAGCATGAGTATTCACGCCTAAAAGAGGTTCATATAATAAAATCCTTAGTTTGTGGCCTTGTCTGCTCGAGTCCTTAAGTCCTAGGGGTGTCTTCTCACCTGGTGCCCTAAGACCGTTTGGTTTGGGAGTCATCGATTAGAGGCTCGTTACATGGGCAGATTAGAAAGCCTAATAGAACTAAGGAATAATACCACAAAAAAAAGTATATATATAAATAAATAAGGCATAAGAGTTAGAGTTAATGAACCCTTAGTCAAAATTTTCACAGTCACAAGGTGCATATGACTTAGGGTAAAGTAATAGACTAGATGAGAAGTACAATTTGACTCCTTACTTTGATTGATAACAAATTTTGAATAGAGACTAAGTTTAGGAATGAAAGATTCGGTTTTCCTATAACTTATAGATTGCTTAGATCTTACAATCATATTTCAAATATTTTTCTCTTTCAAAATGCTTTTCGAAAATACTAACTCTTTATTTCCCTTTCTTTATGGATTTTGTGGGTGCAATCCGCTGAAAACCCTCACGAGACAAAACTCGTCCTCTAGGGGGAACCTAGAGGTTTAACGGCTTGTTGCACATGCTCAGTGCAATCGCGCGACCTGCGAAAGTGGTCTAATAATCCTTAGTATAGTTTAGTTGTTTTGCTCGAGGACGAGCAAAAGATAGGTATGGGGGTGTGATTGGTCGCTAATGTTGCATATTTAATATCATATTTCCATACTTATTTTAGAATAAAAGCCTGTATTGTCCTAATTAATTGCTTAATTTATTTGCAGGCCCATTCTTTAAGGAGATGAAGAGAAATGAGCCCAAAGCCCACCAAAATTCTGAATTAAATCAGAATTAATTCACACTCAGTAAATCAGGGCAAAATCAAGAAGTTGAAAACTGGTTGAGAAGAATCCTCTCAGAATCGATCGGTTGAAGCAAAGATCAAGCAAGTTTGATTCAGATTCTGACTGGATACATTTTAGTATTCGAATCATAACTTTTGCTACAGAATCTCAATTCTGATGATTCAAGATGATCCAGAAAACAGACTGACAGAGCTACAACTCTTATGTTGATTATTATTTCTAATTCTGTCAGTTGTTAAGTGATATTCAGCAATCAACACGCCAACAAACTGCAGATCAGAACTGAATATCCACCTCTACCCTCTCCATTTCTCCTATAAATACCTGCACTCAAAGGCAAAAGGGAGGACCAAGGCAGAGATAGGACTTAGCCAAGCTTTCATTTCTAGGTTTAGGTTTTAGTCTTTCTTTTTATGTAATTTTAGTTTTCATTTATGTAATTCAGAGGAGATCGACTTTCATCGAAGAACAAGACTGAAGCTTGAGCTGGAGTGACACCGGTGTAAGACTTATTTCTTTTCTTTGATTGTAATGAAATCGAATCGATGTTCTTTTTGTGTTTGTACTTCTTTTTAGTCTTCTCCTTCTTCTTCTTTTCAATTTTACTTTTCTTTTTCGTACAATCGTCTTCCAAGTGAGTCTAAAAGCATCGAAAGAGCCTTGCCATTGCGAGTGCCATCGATAGCTCATGACGATGGAGTAGAGTCTCTCTCTGTATCATTTCATTCTTGAAGTAGTCTTGATGATGTAATGTGGATGAAGACCAACACTCAAATCTTATGGGCTATGCGCTGAATGCCTCCACTTCAAGGTAAAATCGTCGCTGCAGACTCAAGGTAAGCTTTTGACGAAAAGAAGGTAAGCAATTTTTTTTATTTCTTTTCTTTTATTTCTGTAAATTAAATCACAAACACAATACCTCTTCTAAATCATCCTTTTCACTTCCTTGTCGCTTTCTTTCGCTTTTCATCGTTTTCTGATTTTCCACCTTCTTCATCTCTCGCTTTCTTCTTAACTTTAACCATTAACTTTCTTTTTCATTTTTATAACTTAAAAACAGAGAAGAACCTTCGCTTTTATTCTTAACGATTTCAATAAAGACACGTAAAGCTTCCATCGCAAACCCTCCTTGTGGATCACGACCCGCAGCATAGCCACTTGCTATAGCGGAAGAATTGAGCACTTGCACGTTTTTATTATAAGATCTGAAAATCCGTATTTTGTGTGCAGGTTAGCCTCAATCAATACCATCTACCTGTCTGTGAGGAATGTTGAAGTTACTTAATCTGAAAATCGTTAAGTGGGTAAAGTACCCCTGATTCCTTTAAACACTGTATTGCATATGTATGAACTAATAAGATAAGAATGATGGTCGGTAAGTGAGGATGTATATTATATACAAGTGATGTCCAATCCGTTATGAAAGTAATAGTTATGGATAATAATAATCAGATGGTGGTTGGTTAACACCGGTGTACCCAGTGGGTAGACTAAACAGTGACAACTGGGAATCGATTACAGATCATGAATGTTCATTTATTAATAAGAGATAAATTAGAAATCAGTTAAGATAGAAGATCACTTGAGACCCATCGACCATGATTGGATAATCATAGAATCAGTTATATTGATACTGGTATAAGCAGAATCCTAAGTTGATATTAGGATTGAACTAAGCAAATGAACATGGGAATTATCTTCGAGTAACTCAACGTGACCGTGGTATAGAAAACTCTGCTAAATGGGATACATGTAATTGATGCAGTATGATAGAAATAGCGTACTGGTTAAAATATTGAAGGTTTTGTTAATATTGATAACCGGATGGAATCGGGACATTTCTGTTAATTAGCCATTGTGAACGCGAACCGATAATGATGGAACTAATCAAGTAATTGATAACGAACTGAATTAGAGTAACTGAATTCCTAATACTACCGAACATGCTCCATAAATAGCTTGAACGTCAAAGCTTATTGTTAAGCTAAGTACGCGGAATACTCAAATGTGATGTAGTATGTGAGTATTGACCTTGCGAATACTGTTTTCATATTTGCTGTGTTTCATGATTAAGCAATTTGATAGATAAATAGTTAAGATTTATCGAACCTAATGAGAGGTGGAAGAATAAAATCTTTGAACCAGAACTCGCAGTAGATATCACACTTTTGGCGATTAATGTTATTAATGAAAACTACTGATAAGATCAGGTCTGATGATTATCAGATAATAGACGACCGGTGATGTAAAGTATCAAGCGAGTGATTAACTGGTGAAAACCTGTTAGAGTCAGTATTGAGTAAACCTGACAATTTAATATTAAGTATATCGATTATGATGGATAATTCGATATCAACAAAACAATACCGATAGTATTGAACTAGTATTGTGGTATGCCTACTTGATATATCGGAGACTTTCAGGTATTCTTGTAATTGATTTAACAGAACATCGGAATTCTCTATTAAGTTTGGGAGTCACATCTTTTTAGTGGCACCGATTCTATCTAACCGGTAAGAGTTAGATAATTACTTTAATAATTGAAAGTTAGTAATACCGACGAAAGATTGAGCGTCGTGTCAATGAGATTAGTAATCCAGTATGGGTAAGTGATATGTGTATGTGTACGCATGTACATATGTGTGTGATTGATTCATATGCAAACGCAGATAACGATTCGGCTAGTAAATGACTGTATGGTTTGGAACTAGAAGATAGAAATAAGCAATAGCAAAACATGCCGCATAAAAGCCAGTAGCGTTAACACCTGTATTAGTAGGACCTGGGATAAATTTGGGCTGTACCAAATAAAAGTACTAAAACCAGTCCTTACGTGAAATAAAGGACAATTACGATGTTAAAAGTGTAATAATTCATTAATATCAGAATTGTCGTGTAACTATCACTGGTATCAGAAATAATGAGAAGATTCTGAATTTAATCAAGTTGTAACCAATAGACAGTTTGCCGGAGGATAAAAGAGGCAAATGATGACTAATCCCGACTGTTAATTATATGATAGTGGTGAATGAGTATTATGATTAGGAAAAGTGAATACCGGTACTACGAGTCAGAACTTGACCGGTGAGATATTGGGGATCCTTAAGTTGGATGCTTACATGGGTACATGATTGACACGTTATTGTGTATGCATTGTAGTCTAACACATGCTTCTTAAAAGGAAATAGTTTTATGAATGAGCATCATACTTGACTTCATGCACATGTTTGACTACACATATATTGGAATGATATAACATGTTAGTTATCTTAAAAAGGCTTGCATGTTGTTAGTATAATAAATGGTTACTTATACATGTTAATGTCTTTCTTATTATTGGCATCATGTAAAGTAGGAACCATGTGAATTCCTATGTTGACATTATCTTATGAATTCTTGCATGTGGTTATTACATGAATTTATCGCATGTTTGGAGGAAGGGACCGGGTTGAACCGGAGGCGTAGAAGGGGAGATTCATGGAGGAAGGGACCGGGTTGAACCGGAGGCGTAGAAGGGGAGATTTTACGGAGGAAGGACCGGGTTGAACCGGAGGCGTAGAAGGGGAGATTATATTGTATGTACATGGATATGATTGTTATGACATCCAGTATATGGATGTGAGTATTCCGTATTTCTTCATGTATGAACACATTCATAATTAGATGCTATCATGAGTAGTGTGTGATGTCATTTGTATATTGCGGAAGGTGCAATATTGAACCATACTTCAACTAATCTAGTGAGTAAGATTAGGCTCAATAAGAGTTGTGTTGTGATCATGACTACATATATATGTAATACGAACATGTTACAAACTGGAAACCGGAAGAGTGATTATAAGAGACCACGAGTAGGTTAAGTATTGCAAAATCATTGAAATGGTATAATAATAAAATATTATTCACGTGTACCCAGAAGAGTACTTATGAAAGTAACAGATAATAGAAAGAGTCTATGATTTATAAACTGCAGTATCAACTCAAGTAGAAAGTATTGAAACTGATATTTTTGACATTGCTCAACCAGTTAATACTTCAAGTACAATGGTGGTATCATACAACTTTATTTTGAATGACTTCTCTCACTGAGCTGTTGAGCTCACCCCACCACAGATTGATATTTTCAGGTCACGGCAAGGCGAAGGTTCGACTTAGAGCTACAAGGAGGTTCTCCTGAGTTAATGTATGTACTTATTGCAGGATGTAAACTCTGATGTTATTAGTCACCATGAGTTAGAATAGTATATCATGGGAGCACTCTTCTGTATATGTTTATGTGATGGACCTTGGGATGGACTATATGATGAATATGAGATCTATAAGTAGGCTGATGTTAGCCGAAATTTCTCTTGTATATCCTGATTAACGAGCATTAGAGTTGATGATCATGGAAATTTGAGGTAATTAAACCTGGGACCGTTACAGTTGGTATCAGAGCTTAGGCTTAGAAACTTGGAGTAGAAATCAGGTGTGGGTCTAAGGCAGTATTAGCCTAGAGATTGATTTAGGTCGTTGGTTCAGGAATAACATTGATTGTTATAATTAATGTTTGTAAATGTGCAGTTTGTATGAATGAATGTGTGCCTTGATTTAAGAAGTTCATAGGTGTAATGGGTTCTTATGCGCATGATTAATCTCAAATTGCATGATATTTAACTTTTTCTTATATTCGAATGAAAGTATACCCGCATATACTTTGATTCGGATGAGTTCTATTAGGGGTGCGGGCCCTTAGTATGAACTACGGTGGTATGGGACACTGGGATAAGGAAATGACAAAAATATCAGGCAAGATAAGATCTAATCAGAACGGAAGAACCATATTGAATATATGTGATGGGTGTATCATCAGGTATGATATGTGTATGTGCTGGTATGATGTGTGATGATATATAATAAATTATCACCAAGTGTGATGTGTGTATGTAATATCATATGATGTGTATATCACCTAGTATGATGGTGAATGTGGTGATATAAAGTATGTGTAAGATATATTCTGTGTGAAAGTGATAATATTGGACACATATTGCATGTTGTGAACACATAAGGAAATGCATGATCAGAAGAGAACAAAAATTATCTTATTAAAAGAAAGATTTCATGATATAAAGAAGAAATTGAAAGTATTACTCTTACCTATTATCAGATGTGCCAAGTTTCGAGGACGAAACTTTTTCTAAGGGGGGTAGGATGTAACACCCGGATTATTAAAGCCTGAGTTAAAAATATTATTGGGTTAATAATATTTTCCTAGAATTATGCATGGAAGTATGTACTGCATGAATTGATCGTATTAAATACTGGGTGCATACACTGTATGAAATACTTGTATAAATACCGAGTATTGGTATTTATTGTTAATTATGATTTGTAATAATATTAGGGAGATGAAGAAAGAAAAAGAAAAGAAAAATGAAAATAAAATATTATATAGTGGATTGATGGAGTATGGGTGGTATGGGATTATGGAGGGTAGGTGGGAGTAGGTGGGGTGGGGAGAGAGATAAATCACTCTCTTATTCTCTCTCTCTTTCACTCCCGTTCACACTTTCTCTCTCTCCCTTACTCTCATTCTCTCTCCCTCACTCTCATTCCCTCTTTCTCTCTCTCTGGGTTGTTGACCGGAGGCACGCCCGGAGGCCGGCGGAGCGGGGCAGGCGCCGGCGGCGCGGGGCAGGCGCGGCGGCCGGCGGTGTGGTGGCGGGCTGCGTGGTGGGGGGAGCAGCAGGCTCCCACCCTCTCCCTCTTTCTCTCTCTCGTCTTCTCTCTCTCTTCCCGAGCTCCGGCGGCGGAGCAGCGCCGGAGCGGCGCTAGAGGCGGCGCCGGCTGCGACGGCGCCGGATGGGGCCGGCCAGGCCGGCGGCGGAGGCCGCAGGCTGGCCGCCCGCGCGCGCTCGAGCAGCAGCAGCGCATGCTGCTGCTGCTGCTGCTGCTGCTGTTGGGTTTAAAAACCCATTCGGGTTTGGGTTTAAAACCCGAACCCATTAAGACCCAACCCGCTTTATAAGGTAAATTTCAGTTTAGCCCCTGTAAAATTATAAATTACTTTGGGGACCCTGAAAAAATTACAAACAGCCCCCTGAATATTTTCAGTTATTACGTATCTAACCTTTTATATTGGTTTGGTTTCCGGACGATATCTTGGCCATCCGAAGTCGGATTCGGACGATTCTTGAGCCGTTGTGATCGTGGAAACGAGAGCTACACATCCGGTATATCAGTATACGGTATTGGGTGTTTGAAATATATCGGTATACTCGGTGAGTGGAAGTCCTAACTTAAAATCCTATTTTTCCCCAATTTAGAAATAATTGTTGTTGGAAATTATTGATAATATGGATTCATTTGAACTAAGAGATTTCATTATTTATAGATGATTGTGACAGTCGTTGTGAAAGTGAATTAGTGTTATGGAACCCAAATTCAAATAGGGTATCCGAATAACGAATCACGGATGTGTTAAGTATATGTGTGTGAACATAACACGGGTATGATATCAAATTGTGATCTTGTTGTTTATAATTCATAAAGATATGATCGGTAAGTGCTTGAATATATATTAATATGAGTGAACATAGAAAATACCGTAGGAGTTATACGTTTGTGAGTTTCTGGACATGATGTATATGTTGCGAGTATTTATTAGAATTTAGAACCGAATAACTAAACACTGGGTTTCGATAGGAATTGTTAAGAGTAAATCTTCAGCTAATACCATCTACCTGTCTGTGAGGAATGTTGAAGTTACTTAATCTGAAAATCGTTAAGTGGGTAAAGTACCCTGATTCCTTTAAACACTGTATTGCATATGTATGAACTAATAAGATAAGAATGATGGTCGGTAAGTGAGGATGTATATTATATACAAGTGATGTCCAATCCGTTATGAAAGTAATAGTTATGGATAATAATAATCAGATGGTGGTTGGTTAACACCGGTGTACCCAGTGGGTAGACTAAACAGTGACAACTGGGAATCGATTACAGATCATGAATGTTTATTTATTAATAAGAGATAATTAGAAATCAGTTAAGATAGAAGATCACTTGAGACCCATCGGCCATGATTGGATAATCATAGAATCAGTTATATTGATACTGGTATAAGCAGAATCCTAAGTTGATATTAGGATTGAACTAAGCAAATGAACATGGGAATTATCTTCGAGTAACTCGACGTGACCGTGGTATAGAAAACTCTGCTAAATGGGATACATGTAATTGATGCAGTATGATAGAAATAGCGTACTGGTTAAAATATTGAAGTTTTTGTTAATATTGATAACCCGGATGGAATCGGGACATTTCTGTTAATTAGCCATTGTGAACGCGAACCGATAATGATGGAACTAATCAAGTAATTGATAACGAACTGAATTAGAGTAACTGAATTCCTAATACTACCGAACATGCTCCATAAATAGCTTGAACGTCAAAGCTTATTGTTAAGCTAAGTACGCGGAATACTCAAATGTGATGTAGTATGTGAGTATTGACCTTGCGAATACTGTTTTCATATTTGCTGTGTTTCATGATTAAGCAATTTGATAGATAAATAGTTAAGATTTATCGAACCTAATGAGAGGTGGAAGAATAAAACCTTTGAACCAGAACTCGCAGTAGATATCGCACTTTTGGCGATTAATGTTTATTATGAAAACTACTGATAAGATCAGGTCTGATGATTATCAGATAATGGACGACCGGTGATGTTGTAAAGTATCAAGCGAGTGATTAACTGGTGAAAACCTGTTAGAGTCAGTATTGAGTAAACCTGACAATTTAATATTAAGTATATCGATTATGATGGATAATTCGATATCAACAAAACAATACCGATAGTATTGAACTAGTATTGTGGTATGCCTACTTGATATATCGGAGACTTTCAGGTATTCTTGTAATTGATTTAACAGAACATCGAAATTCTCTATTAGGTTTGGGAGTCACATCTTTTTAGTGGCACCGATTCTATCTAACCGGTAAGAGTTAGATAATTACCTTAATAATTGAAAGTTAGTAATACCGACGAAAGATTGAGCGTCGTGTCAATGAGATTAGTAATCCAGTATGGGTAAGTGATATGTGTATGTGTACGCATGTACATATGTGTGTGATTGATTCATATGCAAACGCAGATAACGATTCGGCTAGTAAATGACTGTATGGTTGGAACTAGAAGATAGAAATAAGCAATAGCAAAACATGCCGCATAAAAGCCAGTAGCGTTAACACCTGTATTAGTAGGACCTGGGATAAATTTGGGCTGTACCAAATAAAAGTACTAAAACCAGTCCTTACGTGAAATAAAGGACAATTACGATGTTAAAAGTGTAATAATTCATTAATATCAGAATTGTCGTGTAACTATCACTGGTATCAGAAATAATGAGAAGATTCTGAATTTAATCAAGTTGTAACCAATAGACAGTTTGCCGGAGGATAAAAGAGGCAAATGATGACTAATCCCGACTGTTAATTATATGATAGTGGTGAATGAGTATTATGATTAGGAAAAGCGAATACCGGTACTACGAGTCAGAACTTGACCGGTGAGATATTGGGGATCCTTAAGTTGGATGCTTACATGGGTACATGATTGACACGTTATTGTGTATGCATTGTAGTCTAACACATGCTTCTTAAAAGGAAATAGTTTTATGAATGAGCATCATACTTGACTTCATGCACATGTTTGGCTACACATATATTGGAATGATATAACATGTTAGTTATCTTAAAAAAGCTTGCATGTTGTTAGTATAATAAATGGTTACTTATACATGTTAATGTCTTTCTTATTATTGGCATCATGTAAAGTAGGAACCATGTGAATTCCTATGTTGACATTATCTTATGAATTCTTGCATGTGGTTATTACATGAATTTATCGCATGTTTGGAGGAAGGGACCGGGTTGAACCGGAGGCGTAGAAGGGGAGATTTCATGGAGGAAGGGACCGGGTTGAACCGGAGGCGTAGAAGGGGAGATTTTACGGAGGAAGGGACCGGGTTGAACCGGAGGCGTAGAAGGGGAGATTATATTGTATGTACATGGATATGATTGTTATGACATCCAGTATATGGATGTGAGTATTCTGTATTTCTTCATATATGAACACATTCATAATTAGATACTATCATGAGTAGTGTGTGATGTCATTTGTATATTGCGGAAGGTGCAATATTGAACCATACTTCAATAATCTAGTGAGTAAGATTAGGCTCAATAAGAGTTGTGTTGTGATCATGACTACATATATATGTAATACGAACATGTTACAAACTGGAAACTGGAAGAGTGATTATAAGAGACCACGAGTAGGTTAAGTATTGCAAAATCATTGAAATGGTATAATAATAAAATATTGTTCACGTGTACCCAGAAGAGTACTTATGAAAGTAACAGATAATAGAAAGAGTCTATAATATAAACTGCAGTATCAACTCAAGTAGAAAGTATTGAAACTGATATTTTTGACATTGCTCAACCAGTTAATACTTCAAGTACAATGGTGGTATCATACAACTTTATTTTGAATGACTTCTCTCACTGAGCTGTTGAGCTCACCCCACCACAGATTGATTATTTTCAGGTCACGGCAAGGCGAAGGTTCGACTTAGAGCTACAAGGAGGTTCTCCTGAGTTAATGTATGTACTTATTGTAGGATGTAAACTCTGATGTTATTAGTCACCATGAGTTAGAATAGTATATCATGGGAGCACTCTTCTGTATATGTTTATGTGATGGACCTTGGGATGGACTATATGATGAATATGAGATCTATAAGTAGGCTGATGTTAGCCGAAATTTCTCTTGTATATCCTGATTAACGAGCATTAGAGTTGATGATCATGGAAATTTGAGGTAATTAAACCTGGGACCGTTACAGTCACCGTCTTCCCCCTCCTACCGGTTCTCACTCGGCCCCTTCCTCCAAATATATACATATATATTCATAATGCAAATTTCACCGTCTTCCCCCTCCTGCCGGTTCTTGCTCGGCCCCTTCCTCCAAATAAATCATACACAATATATACTTCATTCTAATTAACATACAATTACACATAGACGTTTCACATACTATGAAAAGTAAGCAAGCCATTCTCTTGTATGAGTTCATATCTATATGGGTATATAACCCTTCTGTAACGCCCCGATTCCACGGATACGGGGACGTCACTGCGACGTATATACGTAGGCCAGAAATTGCCCCACACGTATATACGCTAAGCAAAAAGTACAACAAGAGACAGAGTACACGACAAAGCGTGGTATCAATACATATGCCAACACAAGAAGTACACATACAAAGTTATCACAGGATATTATAAAGTATTACACAATACATGTGTATTACATCATAACCAAGTCCAAAAGAAATATATACAAATATGTATACAAAAAGCTCACAAGTAGAAAGAGGATCTCGTGAGTCAAAAGGTAAGTCTGGCACGAAGGGACTGGAACTAATCCGCCTGCTCGCTAAAATAAGCTTGGTCCTCTGTGGATGGCTCCACTTCGTTCCAAGCTTCGGAATCTGAATGTGCAAATCCAAGGAGTCAAGACATATAAACAATAAACGGACTACAGCCAAGTGGCTAAGAGACATGAATAAGTAGTATGAAACCATATAAGGAATATCAGCTAACAAGTATGAAAAGCATGAAGAGATAAAGTCCTAATACATTAGATTTACAGTTAACATCTTATTATTATTACTTGTCTTACTGTGATATCTAGCTATGTGACCCAGCGTCCCAGAGCACATAGATCCATATCCTAGTAAAGCAAGGTTGTTATTGGAAATCAGCGGTTGTATCGACGAACTATGTTTACAGTGGACCCCGTACATGCCCGGGATAACGGTCCAGGATTGTTCCGTTGCTTGGTGACGGAAGCCAGCCGCTAGGCTAAACAGGAGTGACTTATGTATGCCCTTATCATGATGGTACCAGTAATAGAGGGAGCAAGCACTCCCCTCGGTCCCCTGGAGGCTCACAGGTCAGACCGGAACATGAGTTGCACAACATTCCTAAAAACCACTGTAAACACGAACACATATCGATATCCGCATGTTTTCCCCGACCCATGTGTAAGTTGGTCCATTTTATGGAAAAGTCAAGTGTATCATGCTTGGTTCAAGTGATGGCATGATAAGTGGTGATATTCACATTTTAACAAGTTATGGAGCTATGATATGTAATAACAAGTCATGAAGTAATATGAGATAATGTCTATCAAGTAACATGTCATGTAGTACCAGTTATGAAGCATGAACAAAAATAATATGCCATACATGTATCAACAATAAGATCCAAATTCAGAACAGAATCAACTAAGTCAAACAGTCAGAATTAGTCGACTAGGTGGAAGGGTTAGTCGACTATTAGGGGTCTTAAGTCGACTACTAGTCTGGGTGAGTCGACTAAAACTGGGAAACAGAGAGTTGGGTTCTGTTTCAGGGAAAGTTAGTCGACTAGGGTTGTAAGGGTAGTCGACTAACAGGGAACTACTAGTCGACTAATGGATACCTAAGTCGACTAAGTCTGAGATACAGAGAGTTGATGTTTTATTTCAGGAATACAAGAGTCGACTGGGGAGAAATGGGTAGTCGACTAGGGGTCTCTAGTCGACTGAAAATCTGGCCTAGTCGACTAAAACTGTGAAATCAGAAAAGGTTAAGTTTCAACTAAAGTGGATTAGTCGACTAGTCCCTAGGTCTAGTCGACTAATCGTGGGAAAACAGCAAACAGAACAGATTTCTAGGGTTTGTTTGAGGGTCTAAAAATAGGATTTTATGTCACAAGTGTGCATGATTTGTCAACACAAGTACACAAAGGAGTTCACAAGTCTGGTGAGTAAATATACTCACCTCGAACGGTTAATCGAAGTTCTATGCGAGTTCGGAAGAGATCGTAGTCGACGGTATCACCCACTCGATCCTTGGCGATACTTCCGACGAAGAGAGATGCGCTCCAAATCAGTAGCTTGAGCTAGAGGTGAAGATCTTGTGGTGTTCTTGGAGTTAGGGTTGAGTTTGAGATGGAGAAGGAAGAGGTGAGGGCTAATCCCTTGGTGAAGTGAAGGAAAAAGAGAAAAGAATTGTAAAGGAAAGTTTATATAGGATTTGATTTTTGTAAAGGAGATGCAATTAGAAATTGAGAGGGGGTTTTGTGCAAAAAGGGGAGGTGAGGTGTCTCTCCTAGCCACCACTTGGCCGGCCATGGGAGAGAGAGAAAGGTGGGCATTTAATGAGGAAGTAGGTGAGAAAATTGTGTGGAGTTGAAATTTTTGGAGAAAATGGAGTTTTGGAAAATGGAAAAAAAACTTGTGGTTGTGGAGGAAAGAAATAAGGAAAGGAAAAAGAAAAGAAATCATAAAGGAGAAGATATTTTCTCTTGGATTAAGAAAATAAATATTGAAAATACAAGTTCCCGGGTTTAAGTCGAGGATGCGGAAAATATTCGGAAAATACCGAAATCGTCCGAAATTCAAGTATCTCGGAACGACTCGTAAATTTTACCAAAAATAAATAATAATATATGAAGACTAATAGTGAAATCCTTTTTAAGAAATACTTTATAGTTTTAAAACTAAAAATCCCGGAATCAGTAATTTACCGACTCCGTTGAAATTTTCATAAATTATAAAATTCTCAGAAAAAGTATTTAAGTAGGAAATATCATTCTAAGAAATAAGGTCTAAAGACTCTTTAGAAATTCTTAACCGTTTGAAAAATAAAAATCCAGGAATCGATCAGCGACACTGGTCGACACCGGTTTTGAAGAAATTTATTTTAATTCAGGAAAAATCCAGAAAATCATAGAAAATCTAATATATTGGAAAATGATATTTGAAAGTGAAAGCGGTCAAATACAGGAAGTAAATCGAAAAATACGGTCGAAAAGCTGAATACAACTAAGTACGTATTCTGGGAACAGGGTATTACAATCCACCCACCTTACAAAATTTCGTCCTCGAAATTTCATAAGGTGAAAGGTAACAGGAAAGGTAACAGATAGATAAGAAAAGATGAGAGATAACAGTAGAAAGAATAGAAGGAAAGAGTTTTTACCAAATCAAGATGTGTGAAGAGTTGAGGGTAACGCTCTCGGATAACATCCTCTCGTTCCCATGTGGCTTCTCCCGGTGCATGTCTGTTCCAAGACACCAATACCAATGGTATAGCCTTGTTCTTCAGTGTCTTCACACTCTTATCCAAAATGGCCATCGGCTTCTCCTGATATGATAAATCTGGCTGTAGTTCCAGTTCGGAATGATCCAAAATATGACTATCATCCTTTACATACTTCCTCAACTGTGATACGTGGAAAACATTGTGCACTCCCTCCAAAGATGGAGGTAAGGCCAATCTGTACGATACATCTCCCACACGGTCCAAGATCTCGAATGGGCCGATGTACCTCGGACTAAGCTTTCCACGAGTACCGAACCGGATAACTCCCTTGGTAGGTGATATCTTTAAAAACACATGGTCACCTGCCTGGAACTCCAATGGCCTTCTCTGTGTGTCAGCCCAACTCTTCTGACGGCTCTGTGCTGCCCTGAGGTGGTCTCTGATGATTCTGACTTTCTCTGTGGTCTGAATCAGAATCTCTGGCCCAAAAGTCCCCTCTCACCGACTTCATCCCAACAAATCGGTGACCTACACTTCCTTCCATACAATGCTTCAAATGGTGCCATCTTGATACTTGCCTGGTAACTGTTATTATAAGAAAATTCAGCCAAATGAAGATGGTCTTCCCATGATCCCTGGAATTCAATCATGCAGGCCCTTAGCATATCTTCAAGAATCTGGATAGTCCTCTCAGATTGTCCGTCTGTCTGAGGATGATATGATGTACTGAATTTCAGACGGGTCCCCAAACTTTCTTGGAGACTCTCCCAAAATGGGATCTGAATCTGGTGTCTCTATCTGAAACAATACTGACTGGAACTCCATGCAGACGAACTATCTCCTTCATGTACTTGTCTGCCAAGACCTCCGTTGACTGTCCCACCCTGAATGGTATAAAGTGAGCTGACTTGGTGAGACGGTCAATGATTACCCACACAGCATTGTTACCCTTGGGACTACGAGGTAATGCCGTGACAAAATCCATAGTGATGTGCTCCCACTTCCACTCGGGTATTGGTAAGGGTTGTAGAAGTCCAGCTGACCTCTGATGCTCTATCTTTATCTGCTGGCACACCAGGCACTTGGCTACAAAACTGGGCTATCTCCCTTTTCATAGCATTCCACCAAAACTGCTTCTTCAAGTCCTGATACATCTTGTTTCCCCCTGGTGGATGGAATATGCTGAACTGTGAGCTTCTGCCAAAATCTTCTGTCTAACTTCTCCTTGGGGAACACAAAGTCTGCTACCAAAATATAATGCACCATCTGGATGAATACAGATATCCGTTCTCAATCCCGCCTCTACCTGAGCTCGGAATGTCTGTAATCTGGGATCTTCCTTCTGAGCTTCCCTGATCTCATCAATCAATGCTGACTGAATCTGCAAAGTCATGAATGTCCTGCCTTCTCAGTCCTTCGAATAACGTCAAGTCCAATTGATGAAGTCCTGAATCAACTCCTTCTGCTGAGTAAGCTGGATAAGCACTCTATTCTCTGGCATCCTGCTCAGTGCATCTGGAACTGTATTGACCTTGCCGGATGATATTGCAAGTCAATATCATAGTCCGCCATCAGTTCAAGCCACTCCTCTGCCTCATATTCAACTCTTTCTGTGAGAAAATATACTTGAGGCTCTTGTGATCAGTATATATCAACACTTTGTCTCCCAAAAGATAATGCCTCCAGACCTTCAATGCAAATATCACAGCTGCTAGCTCCAAGTCATGAGTTGGGTAATTCCGCTCATGAGTCTTCAGTTGCCTAGATGCATAAGCTATAACATGATCATGTTACATAAGTACACATCCCAGGCCTTTTCCTGATGCATCACTGAATATGACCATCCTCCCCTCCCTGAGGGAGTCTTCAAGATTGGAGCTGAAATGAGCCTCTGCTTCAATTGCTCAAATGCTGCAGTACACTCCTCAGTCCATATGTACCTTTCCCCTTCCGGGTGAGCTTAGTCAATGGAGCTGCAATCCTAGAGAAATTCTGGACAAAGCGTCTGTAATATCCGGCTAGTCCAAGAAAACTCTTATCTCAGTCACCGTCCTCGGAATCGGCCAATCTCTCACTGCCTGGATTTTGCTGGGGTCAACTGAAATCCCTTCTGCTGAAACTATGTGTCCAAGGAAAGCTATGCTGTCCAACCAGAAATCACACTTGCTCCTCTTAGCATGAAGCTGCTCCTGCTGGAGAGTCTGCAACACAATCCTCAAGTGCTCTGCATGCTCCCTGTTGTTCTTTGAATAGATCAGGATGTCATCTATGAAACAACAACAAACTGATCCAGATAGGGCGAGAACACTCGGTTCATCAAATCCATG